>JNEM01009043.1:0-27047 GCA_000697335.1 Conidiobolus incongruus B7586
ATATTTTTATTAATTAAATTAAGTTTAAACTTAAATATATATAATATATTTATATAATTAATATTAAATTACTTTAATAGTTCTTTAATTAAAGTAAAGAAATATTTCTTAATATATTATTTTATTTTATTAATAAATAAAAAAATATTAATAAAAATTAATCTTTTAAATTTTAATAAATTTTAAATAAAGTTATTTTTAGCTTTAAAACCACAAATCTAATAATATATAGTAGTTTTAAATAAAATACCATCTTTATAAACTATTTACAAGTTTTAAATAATTTTAAAGGGTTTATGTTTAAGTTTTAAAGATATAAAAATAAAAACTTTTTGATAATTACTATCTAAATTAAATATAATTAAATTTAAATATAAATTTTAAAATTAAAATATTTTGATAAAAAAAATAATAAAAATTGAATATATATATATATATATATATATAGTTTGAAAATATTTATTTTCCTATATATATTATATATATATATAATCTTTCAAAATGTATAATATGTTTGAAAGATCAGAAATTAAAAAATTTGCCATTTTTTAATTTCTATACTAATATTATAATGGAATTACTACACCTAAATTTTAATTTATTGATTACTTTGAAATTTTTATTTAAAACTAAAAGTTAATGTTGTACAATAGGTTTCAAATAAAAATTTATCAAATTAATTTCAATGATTTTTCATTTGCCATTTCACCATCAATCATAGTACTAACTTTCTTTACTTAAAATGATATTATACATTGAATAGCAACTCTATTACTATGATTATGATATATATATGATTCATTTAGATTATTCTGCTTTGGATTTTATATTAAGATTTAGATATACTTGCATTACACTTTCAAGTCATTAGTTTAAATGTTAATTAAAAGTTTGATATTAGTCATCCCAAAAATTTTGGTTTTGTCCAATGATATTTTGTAGCAAAGTTGATATATTGAAAATATTATTTGAATACAAAACAAATCACACTTAAATTCATATATAATTAATATACCATTGTGTCTCTACAGTTATCACAATCAAGCGTAAATTTTTCAAGTTTTAGCTTTGAATAAAGATACAATTCTGTGTTAATATGATAGAAACAATAAATAATGGATAATTAATATGATTTGTTTGGAAATTGAAGGTAGTTTGATTAAAACGAATTGATTCAATGGCTGTGAAAAAATTATCTAAACTTCTATTAAATACATTCCTTATAAATCGGTACTAAAGAAAATAAATTACAGTTTTTTGAATGATTCATTTTTGATTTATTTAAACACATATTTGATCTATTACTGAATCGTGGATAGATAAAAAGTTTCAAATGTAAGTTAACCAATGTGAAATCAAAACGATAACTTGAATATCAGAAATTAGTCATTATAATGCCAGGGAATTTAATGTTTACCTTGTATGAAGGACAATCTAGTTCTAAAATTGTCGTTAATAAATAGTATGAACTGATCCAATTTAATTGAATATTATTATTAAAAACATGGATGATATTAAAGTAAATGACTTTCCACAATCGAAACAAAAGAATCAGAAATAATAATTTGAAAAAATAAAATCGAGGCTTACAGATCAATGAAAGAAAATAAACCTGATGAAGCCAGAAGAACAGAGCCAACTGGAAAAAATTAGTATCATAAACCGAAATTCAGATATGTGATCTATGTGGGGAATTCTGAAAATATAAGCCAAACAAAGTAAATAAAGATATATCAACATTGCTGAAGAAACAAACCGAAATTGAATAAGAGATCAGGTCGGTGAAAAGTTGAATTCATAGATCAGAAGGTGTTTGTTAGTATAAATGATCTAATTAAGTGAATATACTTATCTAAGTATTTATTCAAGGAACAGCTGCTCTTTCCTCGTCAAAGTGCTTGATTGAAGTTGCCTAAAACTAAACAAAATGCCAAGAAAAGATACTATACACAAAGATGCTGGGCAACTTAGTGAGACTTGAAGTAGTCTAAGATAATGTTCATGGCTTCAGATTCTTCACCAAAGTCACGGACAACAACACAGGAAGCACCAACAACCTTACGGGGGTTACCGTCACGATCGATCTTGCAAAGACCAGCCCATTCACCCAACTTCTTGGCATCAGAGACCTTGATCAAAGAGATTTGGTGTTCGTTACAGAGAGCTTCAACCAACTTGACGTAGTCCTTTTCGGTACAAGATTCGACCAAGACACAGAGGTGAGCTTGACGACGGTCCAAAGCCTTGACACACTCACGGAGACCACGAACTAAACCGTCGTGAACCATAGAGCGCTTCAAAACTTGTTGTAAAGCTTCTTCGACAGACATTTTTCCGCGGGGGGCGGCGTCGGCAGCAACTTCGACTTCAGCGACTTCTTGGGGGATCACTTCATTTCCCTCTGAGCTCATGTTGATATAAGTTTATTAAAAGAAGAAAAGGATAAAGAAAAGCTTTGGAGTTCCTCAATGAATGTGAGAAAGAGGCCGAGTTAGTATCAATTTTTGATATCACAATAATCAATTTGAATTTTTATTCCAATTGTGGGATTTTACCTTGATTAAATTCAACTCAAAGATCACATATAAAACATTTGAAAACACTTATGGCAAATTATATTGGGAAATAAATAATGACTATATTGTAAGTATAAGGGATACTATATTTCAATGCTTTATTCTAGATTTGACAGTTTATGAGAACATTTAAGCGATTCTTCAACTGAAAACTAATTAATATAATTTTTGACGATAAAGTTAATAAATCCTTAATAATATTCAATATCATATAATAGTTAAACTATTTTGATGAAATAAATTTAAATCAATAATGTTTACATCATATAAATGTTATGATGATAGATCATCCATATAAAGTTATTGGTATATATTATATTATCATATATTGAAATTTATCACTTGTTTTTATATTATTATAATTTTGTATATAGTTCTATATGAATATGCCTAGAAGCATATTTTTTAATGTAATTGAAATTAGAGTTTAAAATCATAAATCTTGATAAAAGCTATATAATTTATGCACTTGATATTTGCAAAACGAATACAATTTGAATAAGAATCAATCATTTTTATTATAAATATTTTGATAATTCAATGTACAAATGGATAAATTCCAAATGATTAACAATTTAATATATATGGTTACAAATTGATAATTATTATCATATAATTTTTAAATAATACCTTCCCCCCTTTTATATCAATATTACATAAAACTAGATATTAATAATTCGTAATTTATACACTAAAATTAGTTAACAAATAACGAAGTTTTAATAATTATTTGTTTTGAATATCATATATTCCATTCTTGATTCTGAAACCTCTTTATTATAACATTGGGAAATAACAATTTTTAAAATAATTTATATTTAAATTAAAAATAACTTGAGAATAAATATTCTAAAGTTTTGAGTTATTCATTATCAGATTAATATATAATTCTGTAAAATATACCAAATTGTATAGAACTGAATATATTTAATAATAGCATATTGCACTCATTGGAATTGGTGTTTTTATATCAAAAAATTGAAAATATTTACTAAATTTTCTAATAAAATAATATTTGATGATTTCATGAAACGTATAAAAAATATCATTGACAAAATATAATAACTTTCAACTTCCTTTTATTACATGAATTGTAACTTGATTAAAATATATTAAAATATAATTAAATAATAAATTATTTATAAAAATCCATATCAATGATTGTTATTTTTATATTATTCAAAAATCAATATATATATAATCAACTAAAGTATAAATTTGTTTTTATCAACTTTTAAAATAAATTCGTGTAATATGAATTAAATTTATAGAATGTTTATCTATTTATTCCTAGTAAGGAAATATATTGTTATCTAACCTATTCAGAAATACAATAATCCCACAATTGTTGAAATATTGGATATTAAATCAATATTCTATAAAAAAATTTAGATATAGACGCTTTGCAAAAAGAGCAAAGTAGTCTAAGATTTACATCACAATTAGTTTTCTGGGTTAGTAATTATGAAATTAATATCACTAATTAATGTTTATAATTAAATAATAGTTAATATCAATATTTACTTATTTTTGAGTATCGAATTATTTATTCAATGTTTAATTAATCAATATTCATACATATTTATGTTATTTATATAATATCTAACCAACTTTCTCTATTAATAGACTCAGTAGATATACTCTTGATATCAAAAATCTTCATAAATTGTTAATATATTAATTATTATAAATATACTGATTCATAATGGCTGCTCCTAATCCCAACGATTCCGCTGAACAAATTGCCGAAAAATTGAAGAAATTAAATGTCAATGCCCCTGCTTTTGTTCCTAATGCCAATGCCAAACCTTTCGTCCCAAGCTGGATGGCTAAAAAGAACGATTCAGCTCCTTCCGGCCCTGGTCCAGCTAAAGTTTGTAAGTTTTTATCTTAATATTTATTTAATTATTTTCTCAACATTCTTAGTGTCATTAGGAGGCTCATCTAATTCTGGTCCAGCCAAAGTTTGTAAGTATTAAATTCAATTATTCATCAATAAATTTCTAAATGATTTAGTATCGATAGGCGGTTCCTCTGCTCCAGCTGCGGCTCCAGCTAAAGTTTGTAAGTTTTTCTCCTTCTTATTATGTATATATTCTCTAAATATTTTTAGTATCATTAGGAAATTCTTCTGCTCCTGCTCCTGCTCCAGCTGCTGCTCCTGCTCCTGAAGTTAAGCCTCAACCTCCTGCTACCAAAAAAGAAACTGCTCCCGCTCCCGCTGCTGTAGTTCCTCCTCCCGAAGTCATTCCTGAAGAAGACAATGAATTTGTAAAAGAGTTCCTCAATGATAACTACAAAGAACACTTAAATGTCATTTTCATGGGTCACGTTGGTAGGTTGAATAGTTTTATAGATTGAATTTGAGCAGAATTTTTAATAATTGATTTTCTAAATAATAGATGCTGGTAAATCTACCATGGGAGGAAATTTATTGTAACTTAACCTAACTACAATGGATTCAACTTGACATTTACCTGCTTTTCTAGATACTTGACTGGTATGGTTGATAAGCGTACTATGGAGAAATACGAGAAAGAAGCCAAAGAAGCTGGTCGTGAGTCATGGTATTTATCATGGGCTCTTGATTTGGATAAAGAAGAAAGAGCTAAGGGTAAAACCGTTGAGTGTGGTAGGGCTTATTTCGAAACTGCTACTCGTCGTTATACCATCTTGGATGCTCCTGGTCACAAGAACTATGTCCCCAGTATGATTGGTGGTGCCTCTCAAGCTGATATCGGTGTATTGGTTATTTCTGCTCGTAAAGGTGAATTTGAAACTGGTTTTGAAAGAGGTGGCCAAACCAGAGAACACGCTATTTTAGCCAAGACCAATGGTGTCAACAAATTGGTTGTTGTCATCAATAAGATGGATGACCCCACTGTCGAATGGAGCAAGGAAAGGTACTTAATTTAAATATATCTTCATATGATTCCTTGATTGACTTTATTAAGATATGATGAAATTTTGGGCAAACTTACTCCTTTCCTCAAGGGAGTTGGCTACAATACCAAGACTGGTAACGAACTCCATTTAATGGTTTTGTATCTTACTAATGGATGAATATATTGTAGATGTTGAATACATTCCTGTCTCTGGTTTCACCGGTGCTAATCTTAAAGATCGTGTTGACACAGCTGTCTGCCCATGGTTCAGGTACATTTGATCAACTAATTATTTTTCTAAAGCCTCATTTTTCTTAGTGGCCCCTCCTTGTTGGAATTCTTGGACAATACTAAGACTTTAGATCGTAAGACCAATGCTCCCTTCATGATGCCCATCACTACCAAGATGAAGGTAATTGTAATTATCCTGTATTAAACTATTTTCTAATTTCTAATATTATAGGAATTGGGTACTGTTGTTGTTGGTAAAATTGAATCTGGCGCCGTCAAGAAGGGTCAAACTTTGTTAGTTATGCCTAATGCTGTCAAGGTTGAAGTGTCAGCTATCTGGTCTGAAGAGGAAGAAGTTGAAATTGCTGTTTGCGGTGATAACATCAGAATGAGAATTAAAGGTATTGAAGAAGAAGATGTCATGCCTGGTTTCGTCGTCTGCAGTCGTTCCAAGCCTATCAAGACTAGTACACGATTTGAAGCTCAAATTGCTATTTACGAGCACAAGAATATTATTTGCTCTGGTTACCAGGCCGTTTTACACTTACATACTGCTATTGAAGAAGTTTCCATCGTTTCTCTTCTTCATTTGATTGACAAAAAGACTGGGCGTAAGTCCAAGAGACCTCCTCCATTCGTTAAACAAGGTCAAAAGGTTATTGCCCTTTTCGAAACTACAGGAGTTATTTGTATGGAAGCTTATGACGACTACCCTCAATTAGGAAGATTCACTCTTCGTGATGAAGGTAATATACATATTTATTACAATCAATTTTGTATATTAACGCTTAAATTTAGGTAAAACTATTGCCATTGGTAAGATTACCAAGGTAATTGAATCTGCCAATGCTGCTATCTAAAATCCTTAAACTCGTTTAATATATAAAGTTGACCAGTTCATATGATACTTTATATCGATATTAATACTAATAGTTTCCAATATCCTATATGTTTATCAATTTATTATTAGTTATATTATATTAGTCCTTAAAAAACTTTTTTAATTCCCAGAAAATAACACTATTAGCAACTTTATTAATCTAACTATTTAATTGAGCTTAGCAGTTTGATATCTTCCATTTAAGTAATCTCGAATTTAAATTTGCCACAAGTTCAATCGGGTTTTAAAGTTTCAACGCCACTATTTTCATTCTAGTTGTAATGAAAATATACGCTTCAATTTTTATTTTTCATTCACTATTTTCAGCTTCAAATTGTTTGCAAAAATTCTATCTGAATTCTGAATCTAAATTCATATCAGTTTACATACTATTTGAATATAGTAAATACAAGTCAAACCAATAGATTTAAATTTTGCAAAATGATATATCATATATGATTTCAAAATTAATATATTTTATATAAGTATTAGTAATAATTTATGACTGATTTTTCTATTACTAGTAAAATAAGAGTATTATTATAACTATAGTAAAACTATTCACAATCAAATTTTTTGTTTTGATTTAGGGTTGATTACATAATCTCAGCTGATTAACACATTTTTTTATTTTGAATTGTTGTTTTCAGCATTCATCCTGCAAGTTATCATTTGGTCATATGTGATTTATAATAATCTTACGAAATAATTGATTTTGTTCCAATCTACAGTAGTATAGAATAATTGATACTAAAAAATGTCAGTAGTCCTAATATATTTAGTAATTTTCTAGTAAAGTAAATACATATTGAAATATATGATTTAATAATTGAATGAATTCGTTAAAATTAATTATTAATATAAATCTATAATAATTTATATTCTACTTATTACCTGGTTAAATTTTAGTGTTTAAAGTTTATTTCTTTCACTCATTTCTAACTAATGGTGGAAATTCAATTATTTATTTTCACATAATCTAATTATAATAAATTGTGATTAGGATTAAATATTATATCAATTACCAAAATATAGAGTGAATATATCCAATATAAATTCATTAAAACTGCATTTCCAAAATTGTTAGTATAAATAATAATAATAAACGTTTGTTATTTACCCTAAGTGTACAATATTATATTTTTATGAATGTGATAGTAATTAATAATTTGTGGTTTTAGTCAATTAACAATACAACTGTTAAACTGATTAAAACAGATAATCTTTAATATTGTGAATACTTATATAATTATTGTAGTTACAATTTATTAGAGATTTCATAAGTTAGAATCATAAACAAAAATAAAATTATATAAAATTGGTTGAAGATATTATTGGTTTTCTCAATATTCTAGGAATGAATGAAAATTTAATATGAAAACACTAATCACGAAAATTTTTGAAGATTAAACAATATTGCAATATTGTTAATTACTATGAAATAATATAGCTTGATATGTTACAGTCAGATCTTTAAGTTTCATATATGATTTTATTTATTATACTATTGAATAATTAAGAACAATGGAATCGGATAACTGTAAATCGAATTTATAAGTTAAATATACTGTGTTCATTAGTATTAAAATGGTATTTATGTTAATAAATGAGTGTATTAGTCGATTGATTTAAAGATAATATCCTAATATTTTTAATCCGCTGATCAGTTTAGAAAGATACACAATAAAAGCTTAGATTTTTCTGATGATTGTCCATAATTCAAGAAAGTATAAAAATAATGAAAATAACTAGTAGCTACACATCGCTTATTTATGGTTTATTCCAAATAATTCACACCAGAAGGTAAATGCATAGAGATAGATTAATCAAAATATACGACTTTCTAAAATGGTATATAATATTATATATTACATTTAATAACAAATATTAGCTAATCTTGAAAAATTGTAGCATTACAGTGCGACCACATAAAATGAATCAAAAACAATGACGATTAAACTTTTCATCCATGTAATATGATTCTTTAAATCAAGTAATAAATTCAACTAATTTAAGTTATTAACATCATTCTATTACATAAAATAGAAAGCTTGGACAAAAATTTTACTTTTTAGGGGAAGTGGAACTGTAATATGTAATAGGTTAATAGTTATAGAATCTGTTCGCGAATATACAAATCTGATCTAATCTTATCAATAAAAGATCCCATAATTATCATTTTATAAAATCACATATAAAATTAAACAATCATTGGTACTTGAAATTAAATCAAAGAAACAGAGGTAAAATATCATTTAAACACAGTCTATAATTTACAAACCATATTAATATTAATTACTAAATTATTTAGTGATAAATTTCAAATTAAATATGTCTGGATTAGCTAAAATTTCCCGTCCTTTAAAAGAACTTCGTATCCATTTTTGTCAAGTTTCCAAAGGTTCTCAAGGTTTAAGGTATTCTTGATAAATTTATTTATATGTTTTATTGCAACTAACCAAATATTATTTAGAAACTTTGTTATCAATAACTATAAGCAAATCAAACAGGCCAATCCCAATTTACCCATTTTAGTTAGGGAAGCTGAAGGCGTTGAAGCCAGAGTTTTTGCTCGTTATGGTATATTTGTTTAATTTTTATATCATAAATTAGATTATTAACTGCGATATTAATTAGACAAAGGACAAGAAACTAAATTAATTTTAGAAAATGTTCCTGAAGACCAAGTCCCCTCTAAAATTAACTCTTTACTTTAAATTCAATTAAAATTTTAACAATTTAATTAAAATAATTTCTATAAATGACTTACCTATTATATTTATGATTATTTATACTTCTCGAAATATTAATACACTCAATAGATTTAGATACAATTTCTTTTTAATTATTTAATTTCTTGTTTATATAATAAATCGTAATATTTTGAAACGAAAATATTTAGATTTGATTCAATATATATCTTATCATTTTACTATTAAATCGACTAATTTATCATATGTCTATAATAATGTAACATTGGTCATTTCTGAACTGAATTTTATTGAGAATAATATCTTTTACCTCATTAGAATTTTTACAATATCCAATATAGTTAATAAAATAAGAACAGACTATTTATATAAATTAACGTTTTCTCATATATTGAAAAATCTATTTTATAATTAAGAAATATATATCAAAATTTACTTTATATCTTGAGGATATCAAAAATTTATCCACGAAATTTTTATGACAAAACTAATGTAAAATGAAATTAATTCGTGGAACTGAAAGTATTATTAAATAGTGTATATTACACCATTATATTAAATACAATGACAGCTTACAACTAAAATAGAGCTTTACCTTTAATGATTGTAATAATGATAAGTTTAATATAATTCTATAAATAAAGGGATATTAATTATTTAAAAAACATTGAAATTAATTGATGCTGCAGACATTATAAAGTTATCTTCATTGTTAATTCAAATCAACATAATATATATTAAAAAGCTCATTATTTATGTAGCAATTTATATGAAATATAATATTACATACATTTTTATTAATAGATTGGTATTCTCTATTATTTCAATTTTAAAACTATTAAATACGGAAAATGGTTTGTCCCTTAATTGAAATCCATCCATTGATTAAATTTAAAAATCCTTAGTCATAATTTGTTACAAACTATTAATATTACATTCTTAATCAACTATCACTCTTTTAAATAATAGAAAAAATATATCAACTATAATATTTTAATATAATTTAACTTTATTGATTAAATATTATTGATAATTAAGTTATATTCGTGATAATTATTAACTAGTTCTATACATACATCATATTATGAAAACTTCGTCAAATTCAGATGACCCGCCGCTTTTAAATGTATGCTTTATACTTTATCATATCTTATAATACACTAAATTTCTTTATTAGATTATTTTAGCTGGTGGTATTGGTGGGGGCACTGCAGATTTCACAATGCATGGGTAAATATTAATAATTTTACTTGATCTATCTCCATTAATATTGTTAAATTAGAATAGATACCGTTAAAACTAGACTTCAAGGCCAACCTTATCCTCCAAAATATGCAAATTTAACTCACACTTTCAAAACTATGTTAAGAGAAGAAGGTGTCTTTCGAGGTTTATACGGAGGTGTTGTGCCTGCTATGATCGGTTCAGGTAAGTTGTTCGAAATTTTCATCATAATATATTATTTGCATTTTACTAATATTCTTGCATTACAGTGTGTTGTACCTCTATTTATTTTGGAACTTATGAAACTCTAAAAAAGCAATTTCAAAAAACCCAATTACCTGAAAGTGCTCAGCATTTGACAGCAGGTGCACTTGCAGAATTGGTTATTTCTGTGATCTATGTCCCCACTGAAGTAGTTAAAACTAGAATGCAACTTCAGGGAAGATATAATAACCCTCACTTCGTGAGTGGTTATAATTATAAGAGTACTGCTGAGGCTTTTACGACAATTATTCAAAATGATGGTATACGTGCTCTATTCAGAGGGTATCGAGCTACTTTATTAAGAGATGTACCTTGTACAGCGATTCAATTTGCACTTTACGGTAAGATAAAACGGGTATTTTAACATCAATTAAACTGATTAAATCTATTTAGAGTTTTTCAAATCGACCTATCTATCAAAGTATAGTGAGGATAAAGTAACAATGGGCTTTTTCCCTGAAATGGCAATTGGTGCACTTGCTGGATCCATTGCAGGTGGAATAACAACGCCTTTAGACGTGGTAAAGACTATCCTTCAAACGCAGCATCATCCACCCAAGCGCTCAAGAAGCTCTGCACCGAATCCCCCTCCAAAACCTGCCACTTTGACTGAATCTCTCACTTCCATGCCCAATACACCCCAAACTAAGACTATATCCAAGCTTCCCTCTTCAAAATCCACCATCATCGGAGCTTTACAAAATAGCTACAAAAAGTTTGGTGTTTCAGGTTTATTCAGTGGTTTAGCACCTCGACTTGTTTGGACTGGATGTCAATCTGCCATTATGTTCTTAGTCTATGAGGAAGCTTTGCCACTTATTAATCACTATTTAAATTAAAAATTCCATTTAATCAATAAAGTTTCAAAATATATTTTGTAAAAATTATATTGTATAATATAGTTTGAAATCTAAATCAAAATTAATGACTATTTCAATAGTTTTATTTTTTTTCCTGATATCTAACAAACTAAGCTAAATTTCATATTGGGTTATGTATCAGATTGACAAATATACCTAATTTATACCACTTTTATTTTTTTTGGTAAAAAATTCTGAATTCAAATAGTAATATTGATATTTCTTTATTTTGGCATTACTGACTTAATCGTTATGCATTTAATAAATACAACTCAACATAATTTAATTATTAACTTATTTTATTATTTCAATTCATCAATCTTTATCATGAAAAGTATTGGATTCAAAAACGAAAGATGTATAATTTTTCTATTTTTAAATCTTATGCCATGATTTTCATTTACATAGTGTAGTCTAGCCCAAATGCTTCAAAATAAACATATTGAGCTTATCCAAGATAATTTTATAATATTGCTGATTCTTCAAAGAAATATTAGATAATTTTACTAGGTTTATAAAAATATTAAAAAAAAACTTCGGAATTTACTTCAATATAAATAAATTGATATAGTTTCTATTATTTAATTTAGCAAATTGACATGGATATTACCCAATGAATATTGCCATATATATTTCCTTAATTTTATTAAAGAGTTATATTTTAGAGTTAAAATAGGACAGATTGTGGTTAAATTAATTTATTTTAAAAAATAATATTAAATTTTGATTTCAAATATCTGTGTAGATGAATATTTTCAAATTGATTTTCATCATGTTACATAATTAGAAATAGATTTTAATCAAATATAATTGGAAAAAATTAGGTTCAAAGTAGAATATTCTAAGAATATTTTCATAAGCCTATTAATCTGTAAAATATTAATTTTTTATCAGAGCTGTCTTGATGTACAAAACTTGTATATAGTTTGAATTAAAATATAAATAGTATATTATAATTTGATATAATCAAACTATGGGATATACATAAATAAAGATTAGAAAATTGATTTATTAGAAATACACCAAGCCTTAATATATGAATTGAAAAAAAGATTATTATAAAAATTAGTGAAATCATATGAAATGAGTAAATATAATATGAAATCCATAAACCACAAGAGCGAATTTTTTTAATTTGAGTTTACAAATTATCATTAAAGTTTTCAGTTATAAAAATGAACCAGTATTTCTTGTCAAATCAAGTGAAGATAAACATTTGAAAAAAGTATTATAAACTCTAAGACAGAATTAATAAAATGGAAAACATGAACAAAATTGAAAAAATTAAAGTATCAAACAAAAATCGAAACAATTTAAATATAACAGTGATTACATAATTAATTCTGTATTGGTAGAATTCAATTAACAAAATCATTTCAAACTGACCTCATGAGAATTAAGTGTTATTGTTGACTTGAAATACTAGATATCATTTATGCAAAACTAAATTCATGCAAAATGACAAATATGATAGAATGATCTTAGATCACTTTGATCATCGAAATAAATCAAAGCAATAGTGTATAAGAAAGCTTGCGCATGAACTGATTAGGGTTAATAAATGGTATATTGTATACCATCAAGCATGGATGTTATATATAGAAATAGTCACTATGATAGCTCAGAGTTTGAATCATATGGGTAGGGAAGATATTGAAGCAAATTCACGAAATAAATACTTACAATAATGGAATCTATAGAATAAGCATTAAAGTACAAAGTTTGTATTACACTAATGTAATATATGTTTGTTACCTTTAGATACTGGAGGACTAAAGCTTAATCAAATCAAATAAAGAATTAATCATTGAATAGATTTGTAAAGCAGTTACAAAGATTAAAATTTTTTAAACAAATTTAGATTCTGCTAGTAATATTGATTTTGAAAAGTTTATGTTATATTCTATTAATATGTATAAATATATCGGTAATAATTAATTATTGTTCTTTTTCTTCAAGTTTGAGATCATTCATTAATTTGTTCAAAGATTCAGCTTTTAAAGCTTTCTCCGAAGCTTCCTAAAATAATGTTAATATATTAATATTGGTATTAAAAATTTCAAATACCTTTTGCTTGATTCGTTCTAATAAATCTTGCTTATAGTCACTAGATCAAATCAATTAGAAAATTATATTATGGAAATGATATTTAAAAAACGTACGTTTCATATTCTTCAGCAGCTTCATTCACAGCTTTCATGAAATCATCCATTCCGCTTCCTGTAACAGATGAAACTCCAACAACCTAAAATAGTTAAAGCATGTATATTGTCTTAAATTGATCTATGAATACCTTCAAATGTTGATAAAATTCATCCAAAACTAATGACATCGAATACATAAATGTGGACATATAAGTTTGGTCTTGTTCAATATCAGCTTGGAACTTTTGAAAATCTTGCATCCAATCAACAGCGAACTGATGGTCTTGTACGTCGGTTTTATTGAAAACAAGAATAAAAGGTAATCTTGTTTTATAAAGAATACTATACAAAGAAATTAGGACCAATCATAGATATTTTAAGAATAATATTACCTGCAAGCGTAAAGCATATTGGACATAAAAGTAGCAGGACTAGTGGTTCTAGGGGTATCAATGATATAGGCAATAACAGTAGGATAGGAAAGAGCTAAACTTTCAGTAATAATGGCACCGGAAGCAGACCATGTAAAAATTTCAATTTGACCAGGAGTATCAATCAAAATATGGCTAAGTGTAATAAATAAATAAATATTAGATATTTTGAGAGATATAGATCTAACTCACTCAAGTTTATCTTCTTTCTTTTGGATAATGTCAAGAACTTGTTCGAATTTGGTAGTAAACAAATTAAGACTGGTTAGAATGGCTCCATTAGGACCTAAACCATATCTGCAAAAGTGAGTAAAAGAATAAAATAAAAACATATATTACATTTACTCTTTCATAACGACTTTATAATTAACGGTATCTCTGATATCCAAGTTAGGTTTATAAGGAACATTATAAACAGCAGGATCCAAGTTAATAATATAGGGATTTTTGTTAGTTTTTTGTTTAAAATAAGAATTAATTCTCTAAAAAATATTTAATAAAAGAGTAATAATATTTTATATAGTTATAGTACTTGATTAAAGGTGGTTTTGCCTGACCCTGCCATACCAATAGAAATAATACAGACAGGTTTAGATGTTGCGTTTGAGGTGGATTCAGACATTGTGTTGTATTTAAGGATCAAACTAATTGAGTCAAATAAATTGATTAATAATCCAATTATTTCATTCATTTGTAAATGAATTTAATAAATACTATTAGTTTCAAATGAGTTATGGGATATTTTGTTAATGTTGTTTTTATAATATCAACAATTTTGATTTTTTAATTGGTATAATACTTGAATTGAATTAAAAATTGGTAGAAATGATAATTGTTTATGGAAATCTTCTTGCCATAACTGATCTCACTCAAAGACCAGAGAGCCAATTGAATCATCTATTAAGCTAATCTACCACAGCAATTTGTTTGCTGAAATTAATCCGATTTTATTTATTTCTTACTCGAATATTGAATAGATTAGACAAAGAACTTATTTTAATAAACTATCATGTACTTGACTGAGTACTTAATTGAGAACAAATGCTCTATCTAATATATATAACCAAACGCTATATTACATATAATGATGGTAAAGTATTTTAATAACATTTGAAAATCTGTATTAATATATATAAGAATCGTTTTGGCATGATGAAATATTTCAGTTATTGAATTATTTATTTTGAGATGTCAAAGTAGTATCTTCAACGAGGTATCTTAAATGATTTATTCTATGTACTATATTTATATCAAACGCTCAATCTTTGAAACCAAGTCTCATTCTATATATATATATATATATATATATATATATATATATATATTTTCCAAAATCTTAAAAATTAATAATTTGCATTTTTGCTATCATTTATACCAATATAAATATGCTATCATTATTTTAATTCATAATATCAGAAGAATTGAATGAAAATTGATAATCAAAATCTAATACGTAGGTTTTTCAACCAAAATAATGAATTTAAGATATAGATTTTGATAATATATATTAAAACCAATATTTTGATCAATATTATTATGTATTTGTTTTTTATGTATATATATTCAAAATCAAGTCACTGATAAATTGATGAAATTCGTAATCCCATAAACTAATTTGATAAAATTAACTATAAATATCCTTTGATTGTGGTTAGTCAAATATTAAGTTCGTTTTAAGTTATAGCCAATTATTTACATTTAAATAAATATTACTTGCTTTAATTTCATAAGATATGAGTAGAAAGTATCCTCAAAGGTTTAGCTACACGCCAGCCAATACTGAATTGAAAGAAATTCCAGATAATGTTAATCCGTCAACTGAGTTATTGAATGACATAGAATCTGAGAATCTTGAAAATAAACTACACCCACGCCCTTTACAAAATCTAATTGATATGAATAACTCCAGGCCAATGAGAAATTCCTATCCAGATGTTTATTCACGTGTCAATACTTCAGCGACAGATAATGACAAAATTTCCCCTCAGCAACAGGTATATCATAAATTATGAAATATTAATACTGTATTCATATGTAATAATAGTTAAGAAGGCTGTCTTCGATATTATTGGATCAAAAATTATCCAGTAGTGACTTCACAAGTTCCCAACCACGAGTTTCCAACGATTCGAATTTAGACAAGTATGCAAATGGCATTCACACCCCTGAGTTAGTACAATCTATATCACTAATGGCCAGCATGAGACTAAATCAATTGCAAAAAGGCGAAAGACCACCAACTCCTCAAGCTCTTCTTCGCCAATTAGTCAGAGCCATTAACTCTGAACGTTTAGCAGACAACAATGAAATACAGGAAATTGTTCGAAATACATCACATACTGCTATTTCCCAGCAACCAACATTACCATCTAAAACGATTGATACTAGCGATAGCAGTAGCGATAGTCCAATAGCCTTTAAGATAGACGATTTTGATCCTTTAGCTTATAATCAACAGGTTGATAAGCTAATTGAAGAGATCCCTAATATAAGCTTAATAGATCTTGAATCGATAGAAAATCTGGAAGCATACTCCAACATGAACATCAGCCACCGCTCTTTGAGAGATATCAATATTGAAGTTCCATCCTTGCCCAACCTCGATCCTAATGAATCGAATAATATTGATCAATATTTCAACAACTCTTTGAACGTTGATCAAGATCTAGACAAGCTATTTCTTAAAGATGCGCTCCCCACTCCCGAACGAAAATTTATTGACATTTCCGACCAATTAGCAGTCAATTCAAGTTTTGCCAATTCCAGCATTGCACTTGATCGAAATTCAGTCACAGAAAATTCCAGATTATCTATAAATGACTTTCCAGATCCCGATGTTGGTTCGTCCAGTCTATCTCCAACCAACCGCAATGAGCAAATTGTGCAATCTAACGATCTAGCATCAACCTTCACAGAGCTTGATTCAAAAGTGCTTGACGATAATTCCAATGTGCCAGTTGTGGACTTGGAAGAAGATAAGAGCAAATCAGTGGATCTCTCGATGCTTGACAAGGCATTTATTCAGACTCCATTCAACAATCAATCTGGATTGGACATATCACTTGACTTGAAAAATGAACTGGAGGGATTACAGCACGAAATTGAATCAAACATTAACGATCTGGTAGTCCCTGAAGAATTAAGCCCTCCTCCTAATGTTGAAACTAGTCAAACAATTCACCAATTGATTCATACCAAGGAAGATGAAAAAACAGAATCAGTTTTCTCATTAGATAATACTCATCAAGATGAAACTAAGCCACACATATCCGATCACGAGCCAAAATTGAGTAATCATATTCCCGATCAATCTCTTGACTTTCCTGAACCAATTGGAGACATCATTTCCGACTCTATTGATCAAAACACCCAATCCGATTTACAACCTCAGTCAGAGCAGGGTCAAGAAATTAAATCGGATGGCTCTGTTGAGCCATCAATCGAATCAGAGCCTGAAATTGATGATTCTGTTCATAATGAGGAAAAAGAAAAATCTCCAGTATCATCAGAGTCAAGCCCCGCTTCTGAATCAAGTGAATCTTCCCATGAAGAATCTAATATCGATTTACCAGCCCCAAAAATTGATCAAGATCCAGATATTGATCAATCCAGCGTCTCTGAAACTTCTGAAACAGCAGATTTAATACATCCGCAAACTGAAATTGACGCAAATTCAATAATTGAACCCAATGAACCAACAGACGTGATTGAGGAAACCCCCTTGATAGATCAAACAAACAATACTGAAGAAGTCGCTGCATTAGAATCAGATATCCCAATTGAATCAAATGAACTAGACGCACTTCCCGATCCAACTCAGGATGCGACTTTATTAAGGTATATACTTTTATCACATTTTCCATTCATTGCTTACATATTCTTAGTGTCAATCCCCCTATTTCACCCAACGCTTCTTTTACCAACAATTTGGATGAAATACCCAATGAAAATGTAGATGCTGTGAGTAATGAGAGTGATATTTCCGATGATTTTATTGACACTATACGTGATGACTCTACCAAGCCGATTTTATCTCCCGTTTCGCCAGGCTCAGTTCCTACTCTTCCTAAATTACCCACATTTAGGAAACAACGCAAGATTGATATTAATCAAATTTCTAAAAGTTCTGCATCACTGTAAGCTAGATATTTAAGATCAATATTTACTGAAACTAACTCAATATTTAGTAACAACTTGCCTGCTTCACAAGTAAAATCACTTGTACAATCAATGGCAAATACAAGGATATCCCAGGCTACATTAAATAGTTTTTTATATGCTACTGATAAATATTTTGAACAAGTTTCTGGGGATTTATTATCCTATGCTAAACATGCTCAAAGAAAGACGGTCAACGAAGAGGATGTTTTATGTTTATTTAAAAGGTATACACCTATATTAAATGTATTATGTCATCAATATAACCTTGAAGTTTAGACAAAATAGAATTAAAAACGCTGAGATGAGTGATTGGATTAGCTTAGCTCAAAAACAACTACCAAGGGATTTATGGGAGCCTTTAGCTGAAGCATCTAATCCATCAAAGCGAAGAAAGAAGAATTAAGATAATGTGCTGTGGTTTTAATAATAATTATACCGTCATTCAATAATTAATAAATACTTTGCTTTTGTATATGTAATATCAATATTGTCCCCACATCCCCGGTTTTAGATACTAAAAATATATTTCAATATAAGTATATTGTAATATAATTGTATTTACATAATAAGACTATAAGAACTGAAGAAAAATAAGTTTATTAAAATAAAAGATTAAAATATATTAGTAAATTAAAATTGGCTTGCCCAATTGGAAAAAATATTCTTTAAATGCTGGAAAGAGCTACGCTTCTTCTTTTGGACAACTTTGGATCCGCCTAATTGTTCCGGCAAAACTGAATTAGAACCACGATGCGAATAAATAGTTTGTCTCTGAGTGGGAGCAGCAGTCAATGGGTCGGATAAATTTCTCAATTGCGGTAAATGAGTTAAACTTCTCAATTCACCACTTGCTCGATGACCTAAAGCATTACGAGCTTGGCCCAAAAATGGACCCTTCTTTCGAGCAAAAGATCCTGAAGGAACTAAAGGAGTACCAGTGGAATGAAGAGAAATTCTTCCATCGCGTGTCACCCTAACAAACGATTTCACCTTGTGAAGATAAGGGTGAGATACCTTAGTGACTGGGAAATGGAGCCCAAACAAACTTTCCAAGATAGCTTTATTGTAGTAATGCTGTCTTCTAAAATAAGCAATAGATCCTCTTAACATGCAGTGTGAATATAGTAAATTTTGCATCAGGTATCCTTGGAATAAGAAAGGTAATTGATAATCCTGACCAACTACACTGGGATGCTCTGGTGTCAAAAGGACCAACTCTGAAGCGGGCAAAATATTAGATAAAGGAGCACAGCTCACTCTACTTCTCATCATTAAACTACAATAAGTGTTAAAATTGAATAAAACAAACGCTAACAGTGAAATTTACCCAAACTTCCCCTTATTACCAGTGAGTATACCATGTACTAAAGCAGAATGATTATCTAAGAAATATTTTGATGGATCAGTTTCAATATCCTCAACAAAGGTTAAACTGATTTCACTCTAATGATATAATAAAATTAGAAGGATCATCAAAAGAATTCTATATTTTACAAATTACCCTGACTTTAGAATTTTGGTAATCTTTTTGCTCCATTATAAAGAAATAAAGAGCGACATCATTAATAACCTTTTGATACAAACTACATCCGATTTCTAAAATCATTTTTAAGCATATATTCGAGTTGAGTAACTATTAAATTACCTAAAGCTCTATTTTCAGCTCTTAGATAGCTAAATTTACTAATAAACTGTTGTTTAATTTGGAACATTGGAGTAGTATAATAATGGATCGCTTGAGAGTCCCAATAAATATCTTCGACAGCAGTGCTATTAATTTTCAAATAAAATCCATGATTTTTGCCTAAAACAAGTTAATAAATTTGAATATTATTATAATAGTAATAAATATGAATTTACCTATAGTTTGGCCATCTAATATATCTATATCATTTAAACTTATCCAAGATACGAATAAATATTTGAACTTTTTATTAGAATTGAAAGTTCTTTGAGCGACCATAATATAATCATTGAATAAAAATAAAGTGACTTCTGCTTGAAATGAAGATTTGCAAATATCTCTCTCGTCGCAGTCAATTTGAGTGATTAATTTACGAGAGGCATGTACCAGACTAGCCTAAAAGAGTGTTGTCTTAATATTAATGAATTATTTAATACTTATTAATCATTACTGGACAATCTTCTATTTGGTACAATAATTTAGTTAATTCCATAACATGCTCTGAAGTTTCATTCTGATCTAAGTGACTTATATCATTAGCGATATTAAGAGCTTGAAATAATGGTTTGTAATCTGGATGATCTTTGGGGGTTAACTCTAATAAATCTAAAATCAATGCAATTAGACAGTGATATAAATCAGTTAATTATAAAATTACCAGTAAATAATAAAACATAACGTGGAATTCTCTGTACAGGCATAACTAATAAATCTTTAATACCCAGTTTAAAGCATAAGTCACTCTCTCTAGCTTCTCTTAAAAATTCCCAATACTTTATATTTTTCTTCTCCAAGTCACTCGAGTATTTTTCGGAATGTTTGTAACCCATAATATAATTTTGATAAACATTGAAATTCTTTAAGTGTTTAAGACATACTTCGCCCAATCCATCGCCATTTTCGTTTAGTTGACTTAAGTCTTCACAGAAGCTCTTATTCACATCGTGGATTTCTTCGATATGCTTGAAGATTGAAGTGATATCATATTGTGAAATGATCTTGTTGTGGGATAAGCTACTTGATTGCAATGGATTAAGATATACCTAAAAAATTGTTAAATAAAATAAATATGATAAAATATTATACTCAACTTACTTGAATAAAACCTTTAAGTTTTTTCAAATATGAATTCTCAGTTTTGATTAATTCATGAATAATATCTCTCCTCTTTTCAGCAACCTAAATATGCACTTGTTAAGTGGTAGATAACATCATATTTTATAATTTTAGTTACTTGTTCATCTTGTAAATTAACTGGTTTATCTAGTTTCACTTGATTGCAAGATTTAGAAATTATTTTAACACCATTTTTAACCAAGGGAGATCCTAGCATCCTTCTAAACATTTTAAAAGTATCCTTTTGAGATAAATCTCTCTGATCATCTCCTAAAAGAAGGATGACGTCGTTATAATAATACTTTTTCATCATCATCACTTCAGTCAACTTTAGAGGACTTAAAATGGAAAGATCATCAGATGATTCCAATCCAGATACAATTTTGTTTAAATTGGATTTAACTACTTCAATAGTTGCGATATGAAGTCTGATTTTGTTTAATATGTCTTTGGATAAGGTTTCACATTCAGCTGGATTCAATGACACTGGTTCACCCAATGATGGACATTGAAATTGAGTAGATTTATACCATTTTTCTAATTGAAACCAATCATCTTCTAATTCAGCGAGATACTTTTCCAATGCTAGATATATGATAATATTGCATGCTTTGGGTGATAATACGTTTTCAGGTTGACCTTTTGTGGGTACAAGTAAGGCATTATCAATGGTAACAGCCTTAAACTTCCATATAGTTCTAATATAAACTAAATATTTCTTTTCTTTTTTTAATAATGAAATACATATAGGTCCCAAGTCTTCGTCATATCCCAAATAAGTAGAATGAGCTATTTAATGCTTTATTAAAAAATTCCTTGAATATAGTTTCAATATTAAATTACCTTTATGGAGGAAAGAGTTAGTCCAAAATTCTTTAGTATAAAACTCATTTGTAAAGTTCTCATTACAAATTTTATCTAAATTCAAGCTCTCTATCTTGGCACCAGGAGTGGGTACTGAAGCGGAACGAGGTCTACGATTAGGACTGGAATCAGGTCTGGTGAAATTTGAAGAGAGTCTTTTTGGTTTAGGGCTCACGCTACTCACCAAGTCAATAGTATATCCCTTTTCTTGAAACTGATCATGAACTAACTAAACATTACAGATCATTAGTATTTATTTATTCAATATTCAGTTTAATCAGATATAAATATAGAAATAACTTACAGATATAAAGTTATAGTCAATAGTATCGTATTGTATTGGTAAAGGACCGCTATTTGACATTATTTTAAACTTTAACAGTATCAAACTGTGAAAAGAAAGTATGATTAAATAATAGTGAAGTGGCTTTTAAATTAGTTAATACAATGAATCAATTGACGATCTTGTTCCTAACAGGAATCAATAATATTATATTAAATTATAAATAATAAATAATAAATAATAAATAATAAATAATAAATATCGAACTAAAAAAAAATAAAGAATATTATAAAGAACCAAAATTCAATTTCTAAACTTTTATTAAAATTTTCTATAGTACATTTAACATATTTTTATATTCTTACTTGTTAATAAACACAATCAAATTCTCATATTATAAATTTGTTAATATTAATCTGTGATAATTAAATATAATTTTTATTTTTAATTTTAGATTTA
This sequence comes from Conidiobolus incongruus B7586, assembly GCA_000697335.1. NCBI lineage: Eukaryota > Fungi > Entomophthoromycota > Entomophthoromycetes > Entomophthorales > Conidiobolaceae > Conidiobolus > Conidiobolus incongruus. Next base: position 22,774 of record JNEM01009043.1, read on the forward strand.
TTATTTAAAATATTTTTAATTTAAATTATTAAAAACTAATTCATTTCTTAAATTAAATTGAAATTATAAATGATAATTTTAAATTAATAAAGATATATTAAATATGAACCAAATGATATATATATGAATCAAAACTCTGTTATTTAGTGTATATATATTACTATAAATGTAATTTTATAGTATTATAATTTGTAATGATTCAAGTAATTGGATAATAATTTTATTTTGAATAATACACTAAATAATTAAATACTGTTATGTTAAATAGTATCCCTAATCTGTGTTTATTTTCTTAAATTCAGATTTTTATTCCAAGATTTTTATAATATAATAAATATATGCTATATATTATATAATAACTACCTACAGTAGTATCGAAAGCTATTTAAACAATAGCTTTGATTCTGAAATTATAACTCCAATAATTTATTGTATTGATTAAAAAATCAATCATTTAGTAGTGTAGTTTTATAAATTTTCAATATCTTGAAATAAAAAATGGATATATTTTATGAACTTTATAAATTGATATTTATATTGATAAAAAACTTGTCTATTTAAATAGAAATTATTCACAATTGATATAAGTACCATATTTTATAAAATTACTAAATACAGTGTATCGGATATTGTATAGTTTTGTAAAATTATATTTATCAAAAATAGTTTGAGAAAAAGTGTTCACATCTCCATAATACTATTAAGTTACTTAAATAGCAAGACATTAATTACTATTTAATAATCATTCTTTCGTAAGTTAGTTTGATAATATCATGTCTAAAATATATTATATATAACCTATAACTCAATGCATTTTAATAATTAAATTGATTTTGGAAATTTTCATTAAATTTGTCACAATTTTGTAAATAATTTTGATTTTAATAAGTTTAATAATAAAAATTATCAAGTGATTGAATCAATATTTGAAATTCATATTTTCTATTATAAAGGTTAAAATACTCATTTAAACACATGAATGTACAAATTCAGATTTTACTATTTTAATCAGATATTAAATCCAACAATGAGTTTAAATATGTTCAAAATATATGTATAATTCGAATAAATTAAAATTCTATAATTATATTAATTCTGTTCCAAAAATTTTTTTTATCAAAATTTAAAGTATCAAGAATTTTAACAGTTACATCTAATATCTATCCAAATTAGGAGTTTACTAATTTTCATAGCTTTATTTAAATACTTGAATGGTTAAATAAGTACAGAATATATTTCAATTATTTGTACTCTTTATACAGAAAATCTAATATAATGAATTTAATCAAGTTAGTCTATCATGATTCCCCTAAGTTGTAATCATATAATAGAAATAATTTGTTAAATTTGAATCACAAAATAAAATATAGCCTTAGTAATTTATTTATTCTATCACAATACTTGGAAAGAATAATTTGAACTATATAGTTTTAGAATCAAAATTTAACATTATAAAAAACTAATTAATTATGAAAAATGATTTCAAAAGATGTTTATTTAAAATTCATATATTTTTATTGATATAAAATCCAAATAAAGAAATAATACTAATAATTAATTGCATCATGTGTAATAATTAAAGTGAGTGATATAATAAAGCATGATTGCTTATGTTTGGTTGTGGAGCTTTCAAAAACTCAATATTTGATATAGGCTTTTAAAAATCATATTCAGTAGTTAATGTGGTTTATATTCAAATAGTTAAATTTGATTGATTTTATAAGACAAAATAGTTTATTTTATTTTTGTTATATTTAATTTCCCATTATCAAACAAAATTCAAATCGATATAACATGGAATATTAACTTGAATATCAAATTAATAAATCACACTAATAGAATCATGATTTTTTAGCATATGATGGTTATTAATAAAAATTCTAAACGAAAAGTATCATGAAAATAATCTGAATTTGACTTTGAGTTAAATATTGATCAGTAATAACTATTGCTTACAATTAATATAATGATAAAGCTAACTTGATTATTATAAACCAAATGCTGCTGTAAAATCAATTCCCAAAACTATTATTGATATGCTTTAAATTATAAATTAATCTAACTCTAGTAAATGGCTTGATCTAATATCAGATATTTAATCAATCCAATCTAGTTGATTTACTTGTTCAATAATTTGATTATTAGTTTTGATATTATTAATATGATAAATTAAAATGTAAATTATTTGCAGTCTCCTATTTAATTAATAATGAATTAATGAAATTATATTGATGATAAAAAATCATATACACCAATATAAATAATAATCCTTCTTAGAGACAATTAATATTATTTGACAGTATATATTTTAGTTAAACTTGAGAAGGCTATCAGTTTATGATATAGAATATTTTTTTTATTCTTAACATATTTTTCAGCTTGGATACATAAATAATTCAATTAAGCAACTATTAATCAAATCAAATAATTATTATATTAAATCAAAAATATAATTAAACTAAGTCCCTCTTGTTGAATTAATCACCCAGCTAAAATAATTAAATATAAAATTTTCTATTCATCGGAAGTAATTTTTAATTCAATAATAATCTTGTATTAATTAATGATTGAATGAGTTATTTTGGTTTCTAAAAAATATTGCAATAATTATTAACAAAACTCTTATGTAGTATTTATTCAATATTTACTCTATAATATATAATTTTACTATTTACTATAACTAATATAATTTGAGTTGATATTAATTATGAACATTGAATATTATTCATAATAAAATTTTGCTTTCAATCTATTAAATATATTTACAAGTACATATACTCAATTTACAAAATAAGTATATTATTGTGGAAAAACTTGATTTTTATAGTATTTTTATTAAAATTAAACTCATATTTAAAATATATTAAAGATTAAAGGTTTGATTTTAAATTAATTTTTTGCTTGGTTTACCATATATTATATATCATCTCTTATATTTGGAATTTGATTAATTAATGAGAAGCTTTATTTATGTAATAAAAATTAAATATTTACTGCTAGTACATATTTAATTTTTGGAAAAAGAAAAAGGTAGATAATAAAGACTTGAAGAATATTTAATATATCATTTTGCAATTTTAATTTTATTATTTGATTAATATTAATTTGAAAAATTATTATAATATACATTAAATAGTTTAATTTGAATGTTATAATAAATACGTAGGGTTAATTACAAATTTTATTAAACTAATCTTTATTAAAAATGTTAATGGAAATATATAAATTTACGAATAGTTTTTTATATAATTGATAAATCAAATTTTAAAATTAATTACTGTAAAATAATATATATTACAGGCTTATATTATAGATTTTATTACTTTTTTATATTATACTAAATTTATATATTATAATGAAATAAATTCAATATAAATAATCAGTATTAAAAATATTAGACCTAACAAAAAACATTAATTTATGATATATAATTTATAATGAGATATTATTTGTAGTATAATATAATAAATATAGCTTATATATTAGGATTTGGAATTATGATTTTAATAGACCAAGTTTGTAAATAATATATCTTTGTTATTAATATAAAAATTCTTTTAAATTTTTAACTCTATATAGAAAATAAATATTATATTTTGAATTTATTTGTATCGACATTTTAAAACTATAAATAAAAATTTAACATATATTAATATTTATTAGCCGATTTAAATATTAATAAAGCTAACATAATAACTAATTATTCGTTAAATATTAAAAAATACCAAAAGTAAAAAAATTATTTGATAAAAAAATAAAAAAACATTCAACAACTAAATATTTACTTAAATATAACAGGGCAATGTATACAAGTTGTTTCAATGTGAACAGTGTGGGAAAAAGTCCTTGTTTATTTGGCAATGGTTCCCATTTTTATATGTAAAAGTTGGTGAGGGTTCAGAGGTAAAATTAGACAAGATAAGATCAAGTAGATAAAAGAGATAAGATAAGGTAAGCAGATATGATTGACAGTGTCACGATGATGACAAAGTGATCTGATCTATGACACTCCCCTCAGATTGAGGTGTCCTTATTAGGAGACGCTCTAATCTTTGAATGCTTCTCAGCGTAGGCATGATAGGCATTGGTCTTTTTAACGCTATTATAGCGTTCCCAAGTAGCTTCATTTTTAGGGTATCCTTTCCATTGGACGAGGTATAGATCTTGGTTATAATAGCGTCTATGGCCGAGGATCTTATCGACGATGAAAGGATGATCTTGTTGATTACTTTGGGAAGGTGGTTTACGATATTCACGTCTTCGGCTATCAGGGC
>JNEM01009044.1:0-26432 GCA_000697335.1 Conidiobolus incongruus B7586
ATATATATATATAATAATTTTTTTGATTAAAAAATTAATTTTTTAAAATTGGTTGTTTAATTTAATTATATTTAAACTAAATAGTGATTATCAAAAGTTTTTTAATTTAGTATTAGTAAAGCTTAACTATAAACCCTATAAAATTATTTAAAATTTACAAGCAGCTTTTAGTAATAAAGTATTATTTAAATCAACAATTTATTGCTAGTTAAATCACTTTAAAGCTAAAAAAGAAACTATCTAAAACTTGCTAAAATCTAAAAAACTAACTTTAACTATTATTTTTTTAATTATTAATAGAGTGAAAAAATATATTGAAAAGTATCTTTTTATTTTAGCTAGAAAATTATCTAAGCACTTTAATATTAGTTTTATAAGTATTTTATATATATTAAAGTTTAAACTCAAATTAATAAATAAAAATATAAATTAGGTATCTTATAATTTAACTAAAGCTTAAAAAAAGCTAAAATAGTTATTGTTAAACAAAACTTACTAAAATATTATTAGAAGCCTAAACTTTTACAGCAAATAATTACAGTTGATGAATATTAAATTTCTATGTATAATCCTTTATTAAAACATAAATCAAAATGTTAGTTTAAGTTAAATCAACCCCCTTTACAAATCCCTTTAAATAAATATTTTTTTAATAAGCAAATGTTAATTATTGCAATAGATTATAATGTTATATGCTACTTTTATTTAGTTCTTGAAAGAAAATTAATTAATAGTAAGCTTTATATTACTTTTTAAAATAAAAATATTTCTAATTAGTGTTTTTAATATAATTTGAGAAAACCTATTATTTTACATAATAATTATAAAATATATAAATTTAAAGTTATAAAAAACTTTCTAATTAAAAATAACTGGAAAAAATTACTACATCTAATATACTCTTTAGATTATAACCTATGTGATTATAATTGCTTTAGGCAATTAAAAAACTAGCTTACAATAAAGAAAATTTCTATAAGAAAATTTAATTAGTTTGTAAAATATCAAATTTCAGTCTTTAATAAAAATCACTGTTTTTTAGGTATTAAGTCTTTGTTAAAAGTATAGCAAAAAGTTATTATTAATAAAAAAAACTATTAAATTTATATTATATATTTATTTTTATATATTATATATTAATATATTTATTTATTTTGAATTGCAAAAAATTCCCATTATTAAAAATACAGAGTAATATTTTAAATCTAATCATAATTAATTTTTCATAATTCAAAATAATATTAATTATTTTAATCAATATATATATATATATTAAAAACTCAATTAATTTTTAGAATACCATTGTGAAATAAAAATACAATACTTAGTATAAATCATATAATATTCTAATATATTTTGTAATCTTTATCTAAAAATTTATATATTTTAATAAATCATTCATTAAATTAAAAATTCCCTTCAAATTGAATACTTAAGTTGAATTCAAAATAAATACTTAATTTCAAAATATAAATTAAAAAAATAATTAATTTGTAGATTACTAATAAAATTAAAATTGAAGAAATATAATGATAAATCCTAAACAGTAAATAACTAGTATTAGTTCTTTTAGAGATGATTCAAGAATCAGAAAATTCAACATATAACTAGTAATAGTTGAATTATAATGAATTTATAAAATTCAAAACTTCAATTCAAATTAAATGTTTTGATCTAAAATTATAATTAAAAAGTGATATTACAATATACTACAATATAAATTTTGATTAATTATTAGAGTATGTGCTTCAAAGCTATAAAAAATTAAAAATATATAAATTAATCTATGTTTAGTTCATTGCTTAAGATAAATATGAATAATTTCTAATTTATGTACAATTCTACCAAATAATGAATCAGTTTAAAACCAAATTCAAGATTGCTAAATACATATGATAAGGAAATTTAACCTTTTGCCGTAAAAGTTAATATTCTAGAAATTGCACTTTACGAGGCACTATTCAATGAGTTCAAAATATTTAAACCATTCAACTATCTCAATTGAATCCTCATCTCTATTTTCTTAACCTTATTCTTTTATATTTTCATTTAAGCTTTTGGTTTTTTATGTAATATTTTATTCCCCTTTACAAGATTCCTTCCTCCTATGGTAACTCTACACTCTAACATATATTAATATAAAATAATAAAAATAACAGTTCTTTTATATTTGAAGTAAATTTAATTAATTAATATTATATATATATATATATAATTAAGTTACTTTAACTAATAATTTAATCACTTTAAGGATCCTATGTTAGATAAAATAAAATTCTAATGTTTATAATTTGAATTTATGAGTAAATTAATGATTTTGATAAAAAATTAATTAATATGTAATAATGATAATGCTTGGAAAAAATAAACGTGGGAAGAAAAATACTTTTAATGCTTAAATGGGGAATTACCAGTTGTGAATGATAGATTACCTCAATGTTAGTGACAAGTTAATAGGTTCTATGAAATAAAGTGAAAATAGCTTATAGTAAATCAGGTTCTTCAAATAAATTAAATAACCCACACTCATTACAACTAAATACTTTTGTAAGTGTTGCGAGAAAGACTTAGAGATGGGATACTTTTGGGATGAAGATCATTAGATGATGTTTATTGATATACTTATTATAATGCTATATTAGATATTATTGTTGAATTTTGTCGGCAGGAATAATCACTGGTGGGAAATGATGTCAACCAGTTCATGAAATAGGTGAACTCTGATGTGACTTCTTGATTCAGAGTGGTAATTGAAGTATTTTGAGCGATTGACAAGGTTATTCATCATTCATACCAAAATTAGAAGTTTGTTAGAAAAATGATAGAATCATGAACAGGTGACCATTTAATTGAAGAACATAAAAATTAATTTCCAAATCTGATATTTTAACGTTTTTTGAATTGGTACATTCCTAAACTTTGCAAAGCTTGGATCCCTATTGCTTGATGATGAAATTGTTAGTTGCAATTAGTGATCCATGGATGAATGGTAAGTGAATTTCTGGAGCTATTAAACATAAAGTATGTTTGAGTATAGGTATTGCCCTAGGGTTGACATTTTTCAATCATATCAATTGGGAATTATCTTTAAATTGTTATCTTAATGAAAATTTGAGACAGGTATTTTAATCAAAATCTGATATATTTTAGTTATTTACAATGGCAATGCTATTCGAATTGTATATCCATATAAACCAATTTCGCAAATTTCTCATTTTGTCTTCAGAAAATTATATATGTGAATATGAAGGTTTACTATAAATAGGCAAAGTTAGACAATCTATATAATGGTACATCAAGTACAAATTGGTAGGAGCACTATCCTTTGTAGGACGTTTGAATATTTTGCCACACACAAAGGTCCCACCATAATTCATTCCAAAATTAAGGATGATTTGGAATATCTTCACTGATCGTTGACGTATTTGAATTGACGATTGCGCCAATTTGAGAGGGGAAAACTGAACTACTTGAATCATAAAATAACTTTTCAAAAACTTTTTGGTTGCTGAATACCATTGCAAGAAAGCTATTATCAATTAGAAATTAAAACTCTAAAACTACACACATTTAAATCACATCAAATTAGTACAGAGTTTGTAGTTTTTGTTGAAAAATCGACTATTCAATTTTCATAAATTTAGTAACCACAACAAAACTATGCTGGTTTTGAAATGAGATTAATTGATTGAGAGGCTGTGCCAGAATGAATAAAACTTGCAAAGAATCGCTGTTATAAGGATTTTAAAATACGATCTTAAAGGTGCTGAAAATTTTGATCATGTTTTTGGTACCGATGGCCATATTAACACAGTGATGGACAATGTAATGGCTTTGGATATGCCAAATTCTTTTGATGGATCCAAAAAATTTGATTTTGATCATTCTGAAGAGATACTTCATTACAAGCCAAAACTACTTCCTATCAATTTTATTGCATTGTTCCAAGAGTTTCAATTGGTTAGAGAAAACTTTGCGAGATCTTGGGTAGTGGTATTAGACTCCAAATGAATGCCTAAATTTGGTGGGTATTTTGAAAAATCAAGTCTTTCTCTTCTCCAAGTTGCATGTTTCAATCACAACCAGCTCAATGACAATTGGAACCCTATTGAATGATGCTCACATCTACCTATTGAATATCTACAATTTTGCCACCATTAATGAAACCTCTAAAAAAATCAATAATTTTTAGAAAATATTTTATAAAATTTATTTAATAATCAATCCATCAACTAGGATTTGCATAAATATCCGATAGCAATATAATGGTAAAAAATCCAAATTTCAACAAGTTTAAAAATGTCAATATAGTGGGGGAGTTTGAAGTTATCTGACTGAAAATACCTATTTAACCTATATTACAACTGTTAATGCTAAATAACTAAACTAATGACGAAAATCAAGGGTGGGTTGTAGGGCCTAGTTGAATTCTATACCCATACTTCTCTAGATATAACTCAGCGTATCAGTAATTGGGAGTACCGACCACTCACTCATAATCAGATTCAATATTTAGTCTGTTTCTAATGTTTCATGTTTAATTACTTTGAGTAATTATTTTAAATAATATAATATCTATTGATTAATGAAAATTTTTTATAAACATTTAAATAGATAAAGTTTAAAAATTCCAATAAAAAATTTTTTATTTTGAATTTAATGTTACATTTGAATTAATTTTTTTCTACTATAAATTCAAAAAAATTTAATATTTTATTTAAAACTTTATAATTTATTATATAATGTTATAGAGATATATAAATTAAAAGATACAAATGTTAAATATTATATAAAATCCAAATTATTTTTGATTTTTATTATTAATTATTCATTAAATATTACATTATTAAATAGATTAATCTTGTTTAATTTAAGTATACTGATTCTAAATTTAATACAAAAGGAAAGTATTTCAATTTAATATTTTTAATAAATATTATTACTATGAGACGATATTATGTAAAAATATAAATTTTTGTACTGATTTTAATATCAATAGTTCCTATTAATCAAATTATTAAATTTTTAGTTTAATTTATATTTATAAACAAAATAATATTAAAATTTGATTTCCCATTTAGCATGGAATTTCAAAAAGTCGCTCAAACTTAATATCATTGAATATCAGATATTAAAGAATTTTATTTTTTTCAACTATTCAGTTAATCCAAGGATTATGTTAAATTATAAGTGATATACAATATATATTATTGATTATTTTAATATCAATCATAAATCACTGGAGTCAAATTTTAAACTCCTTTCAACAGCTTTTCTAACTTAACTAATCTGTATTGAACCATTGTAAATCGCTTGGACCTTTTCCTGGAAATTAGGTAATTGCGACTTTGGTCAATTTTTACCTATCTCTCAAATACTATTGCAGTAGACAATGGTGAAACCTGAGACTATTGTGCCAAAAAATTTGATCAAAACTATTACTAACATATTTCTTGAAAACTAATTGAAAATCATTAAATGTCATTGGTCAAAATCCAACAATACCTATAGTAAAATAATATCCCTATCAATTTTAATACACATCTTTTTACTGGATTTTTATCAAACATTCATTGCAACTAATAACCCTAAAATAAACTAGCAGTATCATCATCACTTAATAAATGAAAGTAAAATGATGATTGACACATTTTGGGAATAATTGTAATTTTACTTCTTCAAGTTAATCAATTAAACGATTAGTAGATTTCGATTGAATAGCTGCAAGTACTCAGTAACTGATATTATTGATTGAGGAACTTTGAATTGTTTTGGTATATTTAATGAATTTCAGAGGATAGTGAATTATAATCATTATATATACAATGATTATATTTTATAGTATGGTAATATGAAACTTGGGTGGTAATAATTATTTTGATAATTATTTCTCTCCTATTGGATAGTGTAAATATATATAAAATATATTCAAACTTAGAATTTTTTAACTAAATTCAAAATAATATATTCCTTTCTTTGTTCAAATATAACTAGAGTAATAGCTTATTATCATATATTATCCCATTCCTTAAAACCAATATATAAATTTATGATAAAAAATATACAGAATTTTTAATATATGCCTCGAATCATTGAATCTAATATTGGAATAACAATTCCTCATGAATTTTGAATTTGAATTAAAAAGTAAAATAATGATAAAATGTTTATATTATTTTCATTTAAATATAACATATTATGTTAAAAAACTTGTATTGAATTCAAATACATAAGTAAATAATATAGTGTTTACAATGGATTATAATAATTAGTAGTTAATTGATTGATGATATATTATTCAGAACTTACAATTTTAAGATTGAATTATTTATAGTAGTATAAAATATTTGATACCAATTTAATTCAATTTCAATTTATAAATAGTAATATTATGATGTAGATTTTAAATACTACTATATTTTTCAATATTCAAATTTCATACAGCATAATATTGTAATCACTAAATACATTCTGAGTGTCAAAATTATGCCTGTTATTAAACAAATTTGATAATTATGTATTTACAAAAATTATTGATATTTTCATATCAAATAATAAAAATGAAGCATAAGAAACTCAATTATTATCTTTATGGACTTTTAAATATTTTTTTTAGATATACAGCAAATCAAGATAAATTTTGGTATTAAAATTCTGCAAGCATATACTCAAAGCCTATTTAAATCCAACAAATGATCTTATAGTATTTATTTAAAGTTTTAAAATTATAGTTATAAATAACAATATATATGTCTATCAAATTAAAATTTTTTTATTAGTCAATTATTACTTGAAAATTAATTATATTTTCAAGTTGATTTTGTTTCAAGATAATATATAATCTTATCAAATATGTCTGTATATAATTGTTAAATTTGATTTTAAAATAAAATATAAAAAAATTAGTTGAAATGTTTAATAAACTTGAAAAAATTTTGAGCAATTTATTCCAATAATTTATTAAGTAACAAAGACCATTATTTTATCATATTTCTATCTTCATTTTATATGTTTAAATATATATATATATTATAATAACTTTTAGAAAAAGAATATTTCAATATAAAATTAATTCGATACAAAATTATTATATTAATTCAATGTAATATATTCTTTTGTAGAATCAAGAATATTCAAATGATACTAATTAAGATTTAATTATATTTGCATATATTTAAACTATATTTAAAAAATTATTACATAATATTCATTCTTGTATATTGTCCAAATATAACAATAACATCTAACTTAGATTTAATGTATAATAAATCTTCAATTGTTCAGCTATTGAATAAAACTATATTTTTACAAAAAAATAATATAATTGGAAATTATTTTTGTATTATCATTAATTTTCACAAATACTTTAGTTCCAAAAACAAGGTAGATTTTTATTCTAGTATTTGATGAAATACAATTATATAAAATTATGAAAATTGGTGTCAATTTCATTAAGTGTAGGATTTATAAAAAACTATATTTACAACTTTAAAAACATATAATTTTATAATTAATGGTATTTATATTATAAAGCATAAATATCTTATACTTTAATTAAATAATTAAAAATTATCTAGAATTAAAAATTTGAAAAATATAATGAAATCCTAGATAAAGTTGAATCAACGATTTAATCACGTATCATTATTATTTTGATAATTCAACGACTATTAATTCGGAATCGAAACATGTTCACTTTTTTACGGAATATAGGTTAGTATTTTGATAAGTTAATAGTATTAAAACTTTATATTAATTGAATGTGGATTTACTCAAAAATGTTGATCAGAACTTATTATTGATCCTAATAATTAATCATTATATTGGTTTGATAAAGGTTTTTCAGATAAATATAGATAATTTATAATATTTCAATTTCTTCATCTTTCAAAACTTTGGGATAAACTTCAATTAATGAATAAACATCAAATGCTAAATAGAGAAATTTATAAATTGTAAAGTAATTAAATAATATAGAGAATTACCTGCATATTTCTGTTGTTCAAATGTTAAAGGCCTATATTCCCAATTGCTGATCTGTTGTGTTTTATCTAAAATTTTACCAGTGTATCTTTCAATGAATCCTGCCAATCCTCCTTTGATTTTAGTAATTGGAGGAGTGATGTCACCATCATTCCCAGCCATACTATTTTCATCCAAAAGCGGCGTCTTAAGTTTAATGTTAGCAAAATCCACCAAATTATTAATATTATTTAATTTTTCAAAGCTTGGATGAGTTTTAGCAATCATATCCGTATCGGCTTTCCAATTGAAACCTAGTTTAATAGATTCATTACAGAAGAGACTCTGAAGGAATTGACTAATAGCCTCGATTTCGCAAATGTTTTCATTTTTGAGAACGAGGGTATATAAATCAATGAGGAAAACATTGGTATCCTGCGAAGGATCCCAATTTTCTTTTGCTGGATTTTTCTTTGAGCATCCGATTTGAAGCAATGAGAGACCAGATTTTTCTGAATAAGCGCCAAATGTTGGAGCCCATTCGGAGTCTAATGCCACAACAGGAGATTTGAGAATTTCATCACGAACAGATAATAAATCTTGGAATGTTGAAATGAAATTAATAGATGGTAGTTCAGGATCGTAGAAAGCTATGTCTTGGCGTGGGTCCTTGTTAGGCTTTTTGGATCCTTCAAAAGGGTTTGGCTTTCTCAGGGCAAATACAGCTTTCTTAACTTTATCAATATGACCTCTAAGACGAAAAGCATTCTCAAGATATTTTGCACCTTGAAGATCATAACTCAAAACACGCTCAATTACAAGTTGTTGAAGATAAGGTTCATTTTGGCATAATCTTTGAATCAACATATCCCACTTTCGGAGAACAATTTGTCTATATTGACCTTTATAAAGATGAGCTTCCATAATACGATTTCTTAACAAAAACTTTAAGCTTTGCATCAGTTTAATACGGTTTAAATGTTTATATGATGAAAAAATCGTTTTTTGTTCAGCCTTGGCCTTTTTAAAAAGTAGATCAGCAATTGCTAATATTTTGTCAGATTTTGAATTTGGAATAAATTCACCAACTTTGCGTAAATGTGCGGCTTTATCAGAAAGGCTATCTAAATGAGATAAGACTTGTGGGAGATAGTCAGGGTGATTTTTGATGATTAAATGGACAAGAGTGTGATCCTTTTGTTCTATAAAATAGCCTAAACCTTTCTCAAATGGTAGATAATCTATTAACCTATGTTTTTGGCACCATTCTGCAGCCTCTTTAGGTTGGCCAGATTGTAAAAGACCATCGTAAATAGCCAAGATTTTCTCCATAAGGTTGGTATACAAGTTAGGTTGTTTAGTATTGACATATTTTTCAAATACCATGACTGTACCAATTGGCAAAAATTGGCTAGATTGCATCAAAAAAACTTGACTCAAAACTGGAGATACACGCCAATTTGTCAACAAGGTAAATTTCTCATTTGTCACCTGTTTTGTTCCCAAGCAGGCACCCACACTATAACTTATCTTCTTTTCAGAATTTGTTGGTATTTGTTTACCTTGCATCCAAGGCTCACTCATCGCATCTAAAAGCTCCAACACTAAGCTGGCAGGATCAGGGTCATTCATTAATCGAGTGTGTAAAACTCTGCTCATTGCTATAATATCCAAACTCCCTGACAGCTGTTTAAGTTCGTTGAACAATTGGTCACCTGCCCGTGATCCGGCTATAGTTACTGGTAAAGTAGTAAATGGTGAATATTTCATGATATTATTCTAAAAATAAATATTATTATATATAAAAAAAGCAGTTCTCAATATAATACAGGTTATAATCTTTATTTTATGTATAATAATTATGGGATGTAATTAATTATTTTCCTTTTATAGATAATTTGTATTAGTGAAGTATAATTTTGTCTATATGAAAATTATGATACAATTGTTTTGAGTTTTTATCACATTTGAATACTTTATTTATTATATTTAATTGGTATATATGTATATATTAAGTTAATAAAAAGCCTGTTTATATATCATATTATTTTGATAATGTTTTTCTTAGAATTTTCAATTAACTATAAATTAAAATTCTGTCAATTATATTAATATATGAATTTAATATTATTATAAAAAAATTAAAATAGTATATGTTTTAAATAGTAGCTTTAGAATTTAACTTGTTAACCATAGATTTTAAAGAGATTATAGTTAAATATGGTGATTTATCGATAATATAGCATATTTCAAGACAAATTAAAAGGCCTTTTAGAGTAATATATATTATTCTAATTTATGAGCTATTAATATCATTCAATATTGCTAGAAGATCTGGTATAAGATTTATTTGATAAAAAAAGTGAATATTGCTTTATAACTTGTCTTTTTGATTTGCTTATTTATTATATTGATTTTCTCTACACTTGGACTTAAATACACTATAGTAATAATATGCCAATTTTATTCAATTATCAAGATATTTTATTATCAATGTTTTTGTTAAATATAATTTTAAATCATATTTATATACAAAATTCAACTCTGTAGAATTCAATTTTAGCAACTATGTATATTATAGATCATTTTCCTTTTATTTGCAATGCTGTATAATTTCAAAATTTGTGACTTTTAGTCATATCAGATAAGTATCAAATTAAACTCTTATTAGGTATATTTTTACTAATCATATAACATAAATAAATCTACAAAAAGTGTTATCTTCTATTATTATATCTTTGAATCCTATATATTTAATTTATTACCTTGAATTTGAAATAATAGGAAATTTTTTAATTTCTGATTTATTTAATCAAATTATTGACTTTAAATAAATAAATATATATAAAATAAATAGGAAATTATATATTTTTTAATTATTTATATATCATTATTTTTTTGATTAAAAAATTAACTTTTTAAAATTGGTTGTTTAATTTAATTATACTTAAACTAAATAATAATCATCAAAAGATTTTATTTTGTTATTAATAAAACTTAACCATAAACTCTTTAAAATTATTTAAAATTTACAAGTAGCTCTTAATAATAAAATATTATTTAAATTAACAATTTATTATTGGGTAAATTATTTTAAAGTTAAAAAAAATTATCTAAAACCTGTTAAAATTTAAAAAACTAATTTTAATTATTATTTTTTTAATTGTTAAGAAAAAGAAAAAATATATTAAAAACACTTTTTACTTTTATTTAAAGAATCATTTAAATAATTTGATATTAAACTAATAAGTATTTTATATATATTAAATATTAAACTCTAATTAATAAATAAATTATATAATAAATATCTTATAATTTAATTAAAATTTAAAAAAAAAGTTAAAATAGCTATTATTAAATAAAACTTACTAAAATATTGTTAGAAATCTAATCTTTTATAACAAATAATTATAATTAATGAATTTTAAATCTCTTTATATAATCTTTTATTAAAACTTAAATTAAAGTGTTAAATTAAGTTAAATTAACCTTCTTTATAAATCCCTTTAAATAAATATTTTGTTAATAAGTGAATATTAATTATTATAATTTATTATAATAGTATATACTACTTTTATTTAGTTTTTAAAGGAAAATCAATTAATAATAAGCTTTATGTTTTTTTTAAACAAAATTATTTTTAATTGGTATTCTTTATATAATTTAAGAAAACCTATTATTTTATATAATAATAATAAAATATATAAATTTAAAGTTTAAAAAGATTTCTAAATAAAAATAACTAGAAAAAACTACTAAATCTAATATATTCTTTAGATTATGACTTATATAATTATAATTGCTTTAGGTAATTAAAAAACTACCTTACAAAAAAGAAAATTTCTATAAAAAAATTTAATTAGTTTGTAAAACATTAAATTTTAGTCTTTAGTAAAAAGAACTATTTTTTAAGTGTTAGAAGTTTGTTAAAGATATAGCAAAAAGTTATTAATAATAAATAAAACTTTTAAATTCATATTATACATTTATTTTTTTATATCATATATCAAAATATTTATTTATTTTAAATTGAAAACAATTCCCATTATTTAAAATATAGAGTAAAGTTAAAATTCAATAAAATGAAACTTGGATTATATTAAAATTATATACCTATTACAAAGAATTCAACAACAAAATATATAAAATCATTTATATTTTAACTTTTATATAATAATCAATTTCAGAATAAACACTAAATAATATAACTATATCTTAATCCTTCTCCTCAAAAATTAATTTTATCTTTTCTATATTAACTTAGAAAACTAAATAACTGTTCTATTGAATATTTATTAGTTAATTAGATATATATTGAATAAAAATGAATTTAAAACCAATTTATTCATCATTATATTAGACTAAATAAATCTCATAATCGATGCACTAATTTAATAAATATCAAGTACTTTGAAATATATTTAGATCCGATGGAGTTATTGAAACATTGTCAAATACAAGTTAAAACTAACAATTTTCAACACATTTGAGGCATTGCTATTAAATAAAAATATACTATATATACTGAATTTGGAGAAAACTTGTTTGTATAATTAGCTATGTATTGTTAATTGACTATAAATATATGGATATATTTATACTTTCAATTGTCAAATTCAACATCTAGATGTAATATTAGTCATTATTTTAAACCTGAATTAATCATTAAAATATAACAAAAGATAGTTTAATAAGTCCAATACCAAATTTTGTAATAAAATATATTATCAAAATATCTAATTTTTAGTAATACATTGTCATGAAAATGAAAACTTCGATCCAAATATCAAAAGTATAATATTAAAATTTCTCTTGTAAAAAATATTATATGTGGTATGACATTAATTACAAAATCAAAACTTTAAACAATATACAAATTCTAGTAAAATCTAAGTGAATAACAATTTCAATGTATTAAAATAATATTACAGTATCCGGATATTTTGAAATATAAAAAATCTGTTTAAATATATTGATTATATTTAGGCATTTTTGCTTTTATTTAAATTCATTGATTTATTTAAATAGATGATATTTAGCTAATTTCCTATAATTAATATATTTAGACTCAATAATCACTATGTGTAAATGTAATATTCTGGAACTTCAATTTTGATAAATAGCGTAAGGAAAAATGCCAGATGTTTTATATTTTCGTGAAGAAAATTTACAATTCTAAAAATATATTTTAACAAAATAATATTAGAGCTTAAAACATTTTAATTTGATTGTATTATGATAAATTTGATAAAAAAATTACAATAAATGAGGTGGATTTTATATTGGTTCAATATTGCTAACACCATTCTATCATATAGTACAATAAAATTACCAAAGCATATCAGAGAGATAAAATTTGGTATTGTAAATTATATTCGAATATATCAGATATTAATACTAACTAGATAAATAAATGTTATTCATGCACGAGGTATTTAACAAATTGAATCTATTTGGAACGTGAAATCAATTAAATATTATTCAAAGATATATATATAGCTAAGTTATAAATCTTAAATACTATACTTTAATATATACAGCAATGTTCTTTAAGATATAATCTAATTATAATCATTTTGTAAAGTATTAATAACAATTAAATGAGATCTATTAATTGAAACAGTTTATACCGTGGTTTTTATAATGTTATAAATATGCAATTTGAATTAAATTTTAGCCTAAAGTCGAAAAAGAAACTACTTTGTTTGAACTATGATGAATATATTATAAAATAAAAATAAAGGTTGAAATTTTGATTATTATCAATTTAAATGAAGACGATTAACTTTTTCTTGAATCATTATGATTCTATTCGCTTTTGGGCAAAAATTTTAAAATATTGATATGTGAAATCTTTAAATTTTATTAGAGTAATATTATGCCCATATCCAATAAATGTTACCATACTAATATTATATTTATGGAGGTTTCAAATATTAAGATATTATTTGATTATTATATGAATCTAATCGGATTGAATTCAAAATGCGTTTAACTGATCAACTTGATATTGATAATCTCGATAATTTTATAACCTGAAGATATTAGCATTGTATGAAAATCAATCCAAATATAATTAAAACTATCTCAATGAGTGTGATTTAAATTTATTCAAAAATATTGATTATTTTTATGTTAATAATACAGATTTTTGTCCCAAATCTTCGAAGATAATAACAAATACCTAAAATTATAAAATAAGTCCAAATGGTTTTTATTTCAATCATCCATTATATACAATGAATCTCTTGATAGCATCAAACACAAGTTGAATTTTATATTGAGTAATATAATCCACCAGATCAATCATATCAATTATTATGATAGTTAATTCTTTATATTAATATATTTTTCGGGATATTAATATTCCTCTAAACTTTGAAAAGCAATATATCAAAATCAATAATAAAAAATCAAACTTTCATTTGGTATATTTATATGAATGAATTAGATAATTCTTTAAATTCTTAACTATCAATGAATACTCCGTTTATTTAGCTACGTTGGAGTTAGGTATAAAAAGTTGTCAAACATTAAATCTGAAAAAAAAAATCACATTTTAAGAGTTATATCTCATTAATAATGACTTTTGATGTAAATTATAAACACTTAAAATTGGCATAATCTAAATTATTATTTGAAATTATATACTCCCCTTAATAGCACATTCACGCTAAAAGCCAAGATCTTATAGTTTAATGGATTTGATTTCGAACTTGGGATTTATATCTCCTGTTAGTAACGAATCTGAAAAATCTTTTGTTTGGGAAAGGTGTTAAAAAGTTGTCGATTTCCATTTTTTGCTATATGACAGTACCGCTATTGCATCCCATGGCAAAAATTATGAATGATATTATATGCTATAAAGTGATATTAGTCACAAATAGCGAGGAAGATACCATAATACTCGCAAACTCGAAGAAAGATTATCGAAAATCTGGTAATAGAGACTGCAAATGTTCAGCTTTTAGCCGATATCATTGCTCCAATATTCCTCAAATTTCTAATTAATCAAGACTAAAGATCCTAATATTCGAAAAATTGGAGCTTCTTAGCTTGTTAGCTTGCCTAAATACTCGATTAATGGGCAAAAGTTTTCTGGTAAAGGATTGATAGCATATTTCTCACTGACATAAATTTATTTCTAATTTCTAAGTCTTAAAAAATTTCTTACAAGTCAGATATTGAACAAATATCCAAATGTTAAATATTTTCAAGCACTTTTTACAACTAATATTTAAAAAATTTGTTGGAAAGTTTAAATATTTTAACGAATGTTTTGAATAGTTTTGGGTATACTGATTTGAAATTATATACAATAACTACTGTTATACTTAGCTTAATTACTATTTGTATCATTGTTGTTTCTATTTAAAGAGCAAAAATTTTAGAAATTTTAGATTCTTTAAAATAGTTCAAAGAAATAATAATTGGAACTTTGTTATTCTAATTATGCTTAAAGAAGATTAAAAAATTCAAGTAAAATTCATAAAATAATGAAATTTTTCAATTTATTCTTATTTTATATTGTTGAATATAAGCGTATATTTTAATATGTTTCCAATAATATTTCTCATTTCACTTCATATTATGGATTATAATAAAAATGCAAAATAAAAAGAGTAATCCAAAAATTTATCCTAAATTAAATAGGAATAATAGTCTCACTTTTGGTATAAATAGGCAATGAGAGTTGAGTCAATTAATTAAGATTAAATTGATAGAAATATGGCTGTTGGTGTAAGTTATATTGTAAATAATATATTCATGATCTAATTATCTTTAGAAACTACACGCTCCTTTAATTCATCCTCGTTCACTCAAGGCAAAGATTGCTGCCGAATTCAACGGAGTCGAATTAGAGTTAACTCCTGACTTTACTTTTGGTGTGACTAACAAATCAGAAGAATACTTATCGAAATTCCCTTTGGGTAAAGCACCCGCTTACGAAGAAGACGATTTTTACTTGACTGAAAGTAGTGCTATTGCTTTCCATAGTAAGGATTTTGAAATCGCACCCAATATTCTTTACTAACAGCAATTTAGTTGCAAATAGCAAGGATGATACCACTTTACTTGGCGATTCCAAGCGAGAATTATCCAAAATCTGGCAATACATCTTGTGGACAGAAACTGCTGTTGCTCAACCCATTGTAAACATTATTCGCCCCATTATCTTTAATCTTCCTATTGACGAAACTGATAAGCAAAAGAATTTGGATTTGATTGAAAGTTTCTTAGCCCACTTGAACAATCTCCTCGATAGCAGAGATTACCTCGTAGGAGATCGTGTGTCCCTCGCCGATATCAACTTATTTGCCAATTTGACTATTCCTTTTGCTCGATTCCTCCCCAGTGATATTTTGAACAAGTACCCCAATGTGAAGAGATACTTTGATAATTTGCTACTAGTGCCTCAATTTAAAAAGATCGTTCCTGAGTTCAAGTACTTCCAATAAGTTTAATCAGTTCAATAAAGATTATTCCAAAATATTAAACAATATAATTATTAGATTTGGTTTTTAATATATTTGATTGTGATGTAAAAAATATTGAGGTGATTTTTAAAGATTTACCTCATTCCTTTAAATAATTATTTTGTGGTAATGAGAATTTTTTAATATATTTGGTACTTTTATAACCTTAAAATGTTTATAGAATATTTAACATTTCAATAATATATTTAGATATTACACATTTAAAAATATTGACATATTTTTTATTAGAATTTAACACTATATGACATTGAATTAAAGGTGAGGATATATTTCGGTTAAATTATTTAAATATACCGACCCTATTATATCAAGTGAAATTGCAGATATTTAGTTCTCACTAATAATACCTATAATAAAACATTAAACAAAAAAATTTCCATAATATTTTATTCAATAATTTAATGAAAGAAATATTATGGTCGCATTTCGTATGAAATATTTTAAAGTTCAAAATTGTGATCAAAATTTCACATTAGATTAGTAAAGATATTAATTAAAGAACAAAGCAATATAATGTCGTGTAGGGAAAAAAGCAGCTTCACAAATTGTTAATTATAGTATTTATAAATTTATTAATCTAGCAGAGGTAAAGTTTGTCAAAAATATGCAGTTATATCTATTTTATTGATTCGTGAAAAGGATTTTTATTGTACTTTTTAAATATAAAATATTGCATCAAAAAATAGGCCCAAAGTCTTGATTTTGAACTAAACGATCATTAATTATCAATTATGCATAAATTTAGATTTATAATAAACATAAATAAATAAAATTCTGTTGTTTAAAATATCTTTAAAAAATTCAGTTAGGTTGTTATATGGATTGATATTTAATCTTTTCTATTTTACTGGGTTTTATTATTACAATAGTATATTATATCATTTTAATAATGATTATATTATTAATAAAATATATGATTGAAACTTAATAATAAAGTTTAATTTTGGTAATAAATAATTACAAAAATACAGATTTATATTATAAACTTTGATAATAATATTATCCTCAATATCATAGTTTAATTAAACTGATTTATATATAATGATTAACAATCAAAATAATTAATTTTTTTTATATTTTGGATGTTATATTCATAAAGTTATGTTTTTTATATATTTTAAACTATTAAATTTAAAAGGATTTTGATTTAAGGTAAAATATAATAATAAATACAAGTTTAAGATTATTCATTGAAAAAATTGAACTTTAAGTCAATAAAGCTATTATATTGAATTTTATACTTATATAAAATAATAATTTTTTTTCAATTTTAATATTTCCTATATATAGTTATTTGAGAAAAACATTATATAAAACCAATAAGGCAATTCATAATTTTCAAAAATAAATATATTTATAAGTAATATTTATCAAAAACTCTTCACTTGAAAATATATTATTAAATTAAATTATACTAGAATTGAGTAATAATCATAAAATGTCTTTTATTTTGAAATTATTAGTACTCAGTCATTAATTATTTAAAATTATATCAAAATTATAAAAAATCTATTGAAATAATTTTTATCCAAAATTTACTAAAATTTATGACTTTAATTCTTACTATTATTGTTTTATGATTTATCAAATAAAAATATAACGTGAAAAATATTTGTTTATTTTATAAAAAAGTTTTTCAAGGAATTATATATTAGTTATATAAGTTATATATTTAACTTTATATTTAATTTAATTTATAAATACATTATTTCAATACTTGATAAATTAATGAAATGGTTAAAATAATTAAAATAGTCAAAGATAGTAAAATAAAGCTAACATCAAAAATAAAGATTTTTATATTATATTGCTATAATTAATATATTATATATTATAATAATTTTTTAAAAATATAAAATAAATTATTAATTAAATAGAAAAATAATACCAATTAAATTTTTTATAAATAACTATTCTATTTATTAAGAAATTTAAGATATTATAAAATTAACTACTGTAGTACATAAGATTTATTTTTTTTTGAAATTAAAAAATTAATGATAAATTATATATTTTTTAAAATAAAATCATTTCTAATTGGTTATTTTAATATAAATTGATAGTATAGATTATTTATCAAGATTTATATATAAGATAAAAAATTCAAAGTTATAAAAATTTCCTGAATAAAATATAAAGAGCTATAGTAATTAATATAGTAACTAAATTATAAATGATATGATTATAATTATTTCAAGTATTGGAAAAATTTATTAATCAAAAAATCTTTAGATATAAACTTATTCTATTGGCAATATATTAAACTAGTTTATAATAAAAAAATTATCTTGTAATATTAAAACTTCACCAAAATTATCGCAAAATATTATTAATAATCAAACAAATAGTTGATTATATATTATTTACTTATTTCCATAAACTATATAGGTAATGATATTAAAATTTAACTTCAAAAAGTTTTTTTATTTAAATGTTGGAAAAACAATATATTATTATAAGGAATTAATTTATAAATTTAGATAAGAAAACATATATTATATATTGAAATAAATATCTTGGTTAAAAATCTCAATTTTCAAACTTACATCAATATACATAATATAATAAAAGTTATAACTCAAAAAATGAAACCTATAATTTGATTTATGTATAAAAAATTAATAATTGATACATAATTTTTCATATTATAAAGAATTTTATTTTATAATGCTTTATGTAATAAATCAATCAAAATTAATTCTATAATTTGACCACTAAGTTTTATATATTAATAGAAATATATACTGAACAAATTTTTATAAAATCTAATATATTTATCTTATATCTTAATTATATATAATATAAAAATTTATCATTTAAATTTAGTTTATTATCTTAAATTTAAAATAATGGGAAATTTTTTAATTTTTAATTTTTCAAACATATTATTAATTTGAAATAAATAAATATATATAAAGTTAATAGGAAATTATATATTTTTTAATTATTTATATATTATTATTTTTTTGATTAAAAAATTAACTTTTTAAAATTGGTTGTTTAAATTAATTATACTTAAATTAAATAGTAATCATCAAAAGTTTTTTATTTTAATATTAATAAAACTTAATTATATGCTTTTTAAAATTATTTAAAATTTACAAGCAGCTTTTAATAATAAAGTATTATCTTAATTAACAATTTATTACTAGGTAAATTACTTTAAGGTTAAGAGAGAAACTATCTAAAACCTATTAAAATTTAAAAAACTAACTTCAATTGTTATTCTTTCAATTGTTAATAAAATGAAAAATTATATTGAAAAACACTTTTTTATTTTAACAAAAAAACTATTTAAGCATTTTAATATTAGTTTTATAAGTATTTTATATATATTAAAGTTTAAACATAAATTAATAAATAAAAATGTAAAATAAATACTTTATAATTTAATTAAAGTTTAAAAAAAGCTAAAGCAATTATTATTAAATAAATCTTACTTATATATTACTAGAAGCTTAAACTTTTACAGTAAATAATTATAATTGATGAATCTTAAATCTTTATATATAATCTTTTACTAAAATACAAATCAAGATGTTAAATTAAACTAAATTAACTTTTTCTACAAATCTTTTTAAATAAATATTTTGTTAAAAAGTAAATATTAACTATTATAATAGATTATAATAGTATATGCTACTCTTATTTAATTTTTGAAAGAAGATTAATTAATAATAAACTTTATATTGCTTTTTTAAATAAAGTTATTTTTAATTAGTGTTCTTTATAATTTAACAAAACCTATTATTTTATATGATAATTGTAAAATACATAAATCTAAAGCTATAAAAAACTTTCTAATTAAAAATAACTGGAAAAAACTACTACATCTAGTATACTCTTTAGATTATAACTTATATTATTATAATTACTTTAGGCAATTAAAAAACCAGCTTACAAGAAAGAAAATTTCTACAGGAAAATTTAATTGGTTTGTAAAACATCAAATTTTAGTCTTTAATAAAAAGAACTGTTTTTTAGATGTTAGATCCTTGCTAAAAGTATAGCAAGAAGTTATTAATTATAAAGGAAACTATTAAATTTATATTATATATTTATTTTTATATATCATATATTAAAATATTTATTTATTTTTAATTGCAAAAAATTCCCATTATTAAAAATGGAGAGTAATAATTAAAAATTTGATATAATGAAAAATAACTGATAGAGTGTATATTAATTATTTAATCTATTATTAATATTAAAGGACAAATATCGTAGAAAAAATCTTGGTATGTTAATAATTGTGTTATATAATAATGGAAATACATTCAATATTGTGAATATATTCATAAAATTAGTTAATAATATCCAAATAATGATATCACCTAGATGATAACCTACCCCACTTATTTCACCTGGTGACTTATTACCTTATGGATACACAACCCAGGAATACCTGCTAAATAACTTCAAGGTCTCATTCTTCAGAAGAACTAATACACCTTAAACACCACTTTTGGCCAATGAATGGTCGATAAAAGAATCATGATCCTAATATGTTTCCATAATTATCTTCTGTCTTCTTTGAAGCCCTCACAACTCCTATTAAACCTTAATATAATATCTTAACCCAAACTATTAAATAAACCACAAATAAACTGTACCTCTTCCTATTATCTGCCCACTACTAATATTTAGTAATGCTGCCATAACATAACTTGTTTTATCTCAAACACTGAAAAACCAATAAAATATAGCATAATAACCTTAAATTCTAAATAATATAATACTATATTTTAAATAATGAACTCTTTATACTAACTGTATATATACTTAAAATATAATCATTTTATATACTAAAAACCTAATTTTAATACTTTGCGAAGCTATATAACACTAAATTATTTTTTCATCGTGGTTATTGGTAATAATG
This sequence comes from Conidiobolus incongruus B7586, assembly GCA_000697335.1. Taxonomy (NCBI): domain Eukaryota; kingdom Fungi; phylum Entomophthoromycota; class Entomophthoromycetes; order Entomophthorales; family Conidiobolaceae; genus Conidiobolus; species Conidiobolus incongruus. The sequence continues at coordinate 21,343 of JNEM01009044.1, forward strand.
AAATATTTATATATTTATTATGATAAATTAAAAATACTCAAAATTGTAACTTTGGTTAAGAGGATATTATATATTTCATTTTTTGAAAATTCAAGTTTTTCAAAAGGTCAAAAATTGAGTCTCAATGATTGTAACATTGCTCTAAGATATCCTATTTATTTTCGTTCAGTTATATCTCGAGAAGTATCATCGTTTAGTATAGTGTAATATACTTATTTAATACTAATATTAATATAAATCTTTTTCAAATATATTGTTTTTTTGCTCATTTGGATGTATTAATTTATTAGAAATAGTATCAGAGCAAAGTATACATTCATAGGAAATATAGGAAATTTAGTAAACATTTGATATTAAGATATAATAGATCAAAAAATATACAATCAAATTTTTATGACAAAGTAGTTTTAAAATTATTGGCAAATTGATACTACCAAGAATTTTGAAACTAGTTAAAAACCAAATATTTTTTATTGATTGGGAATGGAAGATAAGGTATAGTTTGTAACAGTTCGTATAAAATCAACTGATAAAAATGAAACAAAATCTTTTAAGCAAGGTAAAATGATTGAACAAAGTTTTAAAATGCTAATAATTCAATGGTCTAACTGGCGATGAGAGTATTTTCTGTTTAATGAAAAGTAATTGAAAATATATCTTAAAACACAAGAATTTTATAAAATTTAGAAAAATATAGTCCAATATATTATCATATATATTGATAGTTTTGTTAATTTTGTAATAATCAATGTTTTAAACATATCATTTATAATATTTTTGATGAAAACCAAGATCATTATGAAATTATTTGGGAATATTTTTAATAAATTAAGTACTGTATTCAGGTTGCATGATTCTATTCATTATTTATAGTATTTGTTTATATATGTATATTATAGTAATGAAACACCAAAAGGATATAGCTTCAATAAATAATGACGATTGGTTTTTATATATTCTATTTTAAGGATTATATATTTATTGAAATTTTGTATTTTATTAAATATTGAAATATGAGGTAATTATCAAGTTTAACAAAGCAGAAAATAATGACAATACTTTGAATTGATTTAGTGAATAGATAAAATAATTTCATACCATCTACTAGTCGGTTAATGATTATTTAGGATCACAGAAAATATATTGAGTAAAGTGATATTTTTGAATTTATTGAAAGTGTGTAATAAGATATGAAATAAAATGTTTTTGATAGAATTTACTGCACATATAATATATTTCAATATACGGATATTCTCTGATCTGCCAAAATTGTGAGAGATTCTAAGAAATCATAATAGTAATAGTATGTGTGATGAAATTTCATAGTTGAGTTTATTAAATGCCAATAATCCACTATCAAATGATAAAGTGCACATCTAAAAATTATGAATTCAAAATAGAATGAGCACATTTGAGACCTAGCAAGTAGGTAAATAAAGTAGGGAAGTCACCAATGACTTCTGGTACGGCAGATTGGTCAACTACGCGTAGGTTCTTTACTCCTCGAACTCGGAAGTCTTTGTCCAAAACAGCCATAGGATCGTCATCCTTACCAATCTTCATTGTACAACATGCGTGGTGAGAAAAAGTATTATCGATAATGTAATTCTTTAAATCTTCATCAGATTGAACTTGGGGACCTGGGATAACTTCTCTGCCAATACTACTGAAGGCTGCCATATCTTCACGCATTTTCTTGTAACCGAATAGCATTTTTCGAATATCTTCTTCAGCTTCATCACCTTCATAATAACGGAAATTGATGTATGGAACATCTCTTGGATCATTAGATTTCAAGGTGACACTTCCGTGTTTAAGACCAGTGTAAGGATTTAAAATTATATATGAAACATGCCTGTGAGCAGTAGTAGCGATTCGGGCGGCCTCTTCCGAAAATTCGGTGAACTGGGTTAAGAAAGTATAGTACCAAATATCAGTGTATTTCAAATCGGGTTTCGATTTCAAAGTGACAGCATGGAGTGGTCCACCATGTGCATAGGCGCCAGTTCCGTTTTTGTATTGCTGCCAGCAGACATCATTGTCAGCTGTAGTATAGAAACAGTTTTCTAAAACGGCCCAGTCAGAATTTAATTCATATGTCATTCCAACTTCTATATGATCTCGGAGGTTCTTTCCAACTCCAGGAAGATGGACCTGAGGTTGAATTCCTATTGCTTGTAATTCTTTAAAGTCACCAATACCACTCAACATCATAATTTGTGGGGTATTGAATGCACCAGCACTGACTACAACCTCTTTACTAGCATATACCTTCTTAATAGCTGGAGATGGTTTATTTTCGCGTTTTGCGATAGCACTAGCACGGTATAAATGCTGTCCACTCATATATTCGACACCCTTAGCAGCTCCATTTTCCAAGATGACTTTAGTAACCAACGAATCGGTCCAAACAGTGAGTTTGGAGTTCTTACTTGCCTCAGATTTGACGTATCTTCTAACACCTCGTCTAACAGGTGGATTTTCCTTGGTATCAATATTCACCGGAACTAAATATTTACCAGCCTCTTCGTTATCTAAAGTACCAACTACTACAGGGTCATTGATTGTTATTCCTTTTCGGTCATTTTCCATAGGTTCTTTAAGGATTTCATTTATAACTTTGGATTTATCATCTACTGCGTTCAATCCAGAAAATTTATCAGTGCTTAAAGGTAAAAATCGTCTATCCATTGCCGGATTTTCAGGCTCTTTTCCATTCAATTTAATTGATTCAAAATAATTTCTGAAGGTTGCTTCTCCCCAACTTGGATCACCAGTTACATCAACAAGTCTCTGGAAACCATGAGCTCTAGGATATATATTCACCATACCATTGTGATTAGTACATCCACCGAGAGCAGAAGCTCTTGGGTACAGAATGTTCTGTTTCTTATTCCTGGATTGATCGAAGTAATCCACCTTGAAGTTCCAAGCAATGGATTCGTCATCCCAACTTCTAACAAGTAAACCGGGTGTAGTAGTATTTGCGTTAGCTATATCAGACCCTGCTTCGATCAGTAATGTTGAGAATCCGTGCTTAGCTAATTCAGTTGCTGCCATAGATCCAGCAGGTCCAGATCCAACTACTATATAGTCAAATACTTCATCATCACATTTGGAGAAACGTAGTAATGTGGTTAAATAAAAAGTAAGAATCATTTGAAGCAGTAATATTCAATAAATAATGGTCTATAATACTGAAATAATTGATGTAAAATATATATAGTGCAATGATATCTAATTAAAATATTATACTTTTTTCAGGAAAAACAGAGAACAATTCGCATTGATAACAAATTTTATCATCCTTAATAAATTTAATCTGGTATTTATATTCTTGAATTTGTCAATTAAAATTAACAATCAATTCTTTAGTTTTGGTTAATATTTGGATTTTAATAATTTTCATTTCAATTTGTTTTTAGATCGACTTTATTACATTCATTGAAAACATAATCACATTGAATCCCATTTAAATTTACCGAATATTTAATGATTGTTTGATTCAATGGCTGATCAGTTGAGATGTAATATTGATTGTATTAATTTTTCAAATTTAGTATTTATCAACATAAATTATACGGAATTAAATTTTTGAGTACTAGGTATTTTGCCTTTGACATTATATTATAAACATTCAAATATATAACATTAGCTATTGAATTAAGAAACCACAATGATTTTGATTTAGAAATTGAGAATATTCAATATATATTGATATTTATCAATTATTTTGATATAAATAAATATAGAATTTCCAAAATATATTAATTATATATAACAAAGGTGTTTGGTTTTTTGATAATTGATATATTAAATCAAATATTATAATTAATTTAAATTCATTCACTTTTAAAATATTATATCTAAAATTAATAAATTTTAATCTATATATCAAAAAAGCAATAATATTTAAATATGATATTTATAATTTCTACTTGGAAGGTTATATTTTTGAATTTATTACTTTGTAATTTAAATAATAGGAGTGTTTTATAATTGAAAAAATAAATATTTTAATATATAGAATATAAAAATAAATATATAATTGAAATCAAGAGTTTTTTATTTCTAATAACTTTTTGTTATACTTTTATTAAAGTTTTAATATATAAAAATATTCTTTTTATTAAAGACTGATATTTGATATTTAATACCTAATTAATTTTTTTGAAAAAATTTTCTTATTTGTAATTGGATTTTTTAATTAATTAAAGCAATATAACCATATAAGTTATAATTTAAAGAGTATATTAAATATGGTAGTTTTTTTCAGTTATTTTTTATTAAATATCCTTTTATAACTTTGTATTTATATATTTTATAATTATCAAGCAAAATAATAAATTATCTTAAATTTTTTAAAATATTAATTAAAAATAATTTATTATTTATTAATTATCCTTAAATAATTAAAAATAATATATATTATTATAGTTTATTTTAGGTATTTATATTCACTTATTTATAAAATCTTTAAATTAAAGATTTTTAAAAAGGGTTGATTTAATTTAATTTAATATTAATATAAAAATTAAATAGTATTATAATTTTGAAATTAAAATTAAATAAATAAATTAATAAATAATATAAAATTAATAGTGTCTTTTATTATTAATAATTTTTTTCCATACTTTTGATAATCTTCTAATATCGAAAAAATAATTTTTTTTATTAAAGACTGAAATTTGATATTTTATAAACTAATTTAATATATTTGCAAGAATTTTTTTCTATAAGCTAATTTTTTAATTATTTAAAATAATTAAAATTACATAGGTGATAATTAGGTGAGTGAATTAGATATGTTAACTTTTTCTAGTTTTTTTATATAAAATAGTTTTTAAAACTTTATATAAAATAATTAATATTTTTAATTATAATAAAAATATCATTTAAAAATTATTTTATTTAAATAATAGTATAAACTTTATTATTAATTATTTTTCCTTAAAATATTAAATGAAAAAACTATATATTATTATAAATAATTATAATAATTAACATTTATTTATATTTAAAGTATTTATTTATTAAAATTTATAAAATTAATTAATTTAGCTTAACCTAGTATTTTGTTTTATTTTTAA
>JNEM01009047.1:0-10111 GCA_000697335.1 Conidiobolus incongruus B7586
TAATTAATATCTTAAATTTATTTAAATTAAAAGATTTAATAATTGATTTTTTAAATCATACTTTATTATCCTTTTTAACCTAAATAAATAATTATTTATATAATGATAATATTTCAAAGAATTAGGTTATTAACAGTGTTTAATATCAAATATTAAATAATATAATTTTTTTAACTAATATATAAATATAACCTATAAAAAATTGAAATATTTATGATTGAAATTTCAATCAATAATTATCATTACTTTGTAATTTAAATAACAGGAATTTTTTGCCATCGAAAAAAATATACATTTTAATTTACAAAAAGTAAATAAAAATATATAATATAAAGTTAATAGTTTCTTTTATTTTTAATAATTTTTTACTATATTTTTAACAAAGATCTAATACTTAAAATATAATTTTTTTATTAAAGACTGAAATTTAATATTTTATAAACCAATTAAATATTCTTGTAAAAATTTTCTTGCTTATAAGCTAGTTTTTTAATTACCTAAAATAATCATAATCATATAAGTTATAATCTAAAGAATTTATTAGATATGATATTTTTTTCTAGTTATTTTTAATTAAAAAGTTTTTTATAACATTAAATTTATATATTTTATAATTATTATGCAAAATAAATAGTCTTCTTAAATTATATTAATAATATTAATTTAAAATAATTTTATTTAAAAACAAAATATAAAGTTTATTATTAATTGATTTTCTTTTAAAAACTAAATAAGAATAGTATATATCATTATAATTTATGATAATAATTAGTATTTATTTATCAATAAAGAGCTTATTTAAAGGAATTTATAAAGGGGGTTGATTTAACTTAATCTAACACTTTGATTAATATTTTAGTAAAGTATTATACAAAAAAACTTAAAATTCACCAATTATAATAATTTATTGTAAAAACCTTGGTTTCTAGTTATATCTTATTAAGTTTTGTTTAATAATAACTATTTTAACTTTTTTTTAGGCTTTAGTTAAATTTAAGATACCTGTTTTATATTTTTATTAATTAATTTAAATTTAAACTTTAATATATATATAATACCTATATGATTAATATTAAATTATCTTGATAATTCTTTAACTAAAATAAAAAGATATTTTTCAATATATCTTTTCATTTTATTAACAATTAAAAAATGATAGTTGGAATTAATTTTTTAAATTTTAATAGATTTTAGGTAGTTTCTCCCTTAAGCTTAAAATAATTTATTTAATAATAAATTGTTGATTTTAAATAATATATTATTATCAAAAGCTGCTTGTAAATTTTAAATGATTTTAGAGGGTTTATGGTTAATTTTTACTGATATTAAAATAAAAAACTTTTGATGGTTACTATTTGGTTTAAGTATAATTAAATTAAATAACTAATTTGAAAAATTTATTTTTTTATTTGGAACTAATAATATATTTAAGAGATCAGAAATTAAAAAATTTCCTATTATTTCAATTCTATGGTAATAATTTTAGGATAATTTATTTAATATTAAATAATTTAAAACTACAAAACTAATTATAATTATTAATACCTATAAAAACAATTTTTCCATTTATATATTATTTTATCAAAAATTAAAAACCATAATAATTTAAATTAATTTTATATTAAAATAATATATTTAAAATATTAAGTTAATAAGGTTTTATTTTTGGTGCTTTATGATATATTTATATAGTATATTTGTTGGGTAAATATTATTCTCTCTTTTATTAAAGAATTATTTAATATTAAAGACTGAGTAAAATTTATAACCATTTATTACTCATATAATTTTAATTTTTTTAAATTTATTTCAACTATAAAAATAATACATTTTTAATTTAATTTGGAGGTAAAACTATAGTTAGAATTATTTATAATTAATTTTAATAATTATTATGATATTAATATATTAAATATTATATTAAAATAATATCTAATTATTTATTTTTTAAATGGAAGTTAAATTTAAACTTATATTAAACATTAAAAGCTATGCTTAAAAAAATGTAATTACTGGGAATTACTAATTAATATAATATTGAGCTTCAAAATTAATTTTTAAATAATGATTTTGAGTTGGTTTGATAAAATTAAAAAATTAAATGATATAATGGAGTTAGATAAAATGACCATTTTGTTAATATAAGTAAATTGAAAAAAATATATAGAAATTATAACAATTTGAGCTTATTGAGTTGGTAGCCATAATAATAGGGACTTGTAACTAATGAAATATTGTTTTGAATTACAATTTTTTAGTCAAATTTAGTCAAATTTTTGAAAGCTTTTAGTGAGTACTATGATTTTGAAAAATATTTATTGTTATCTTTCAATTTTTAATTGGTAACTGTTATTGTTAATCATTTTTAATAATATAGTTACAAAATCATTAATCTTTTCAATACTTTTATTATTATTAACTCAATACACATGCATTTATTAAGAATATTGAATCATAATTACCAAAATGATTTCTTACTAAGTTGATGAATCTGCTTCTGAAAGCAGTGTAATTCGATGTGACCCTTCTTGCTACAGTAGTTACATTTTGGAGCGTCCGGCTTCTTGATGGATTTCTTGCGATCCAGCTTGGAGATTGGTGAATCTTGAGGCTTGGAAGCTGCACTCAGCTGGTCCAGCTCTAGGGCAAGTGAGACCACTTGGTTGAGGGTCTTCGGGTACTTGGACTGGATCCAATCCACAATCTTTGAGTTGTCCAGACCTTTGAGGAAGGTTTCCATTTTTTGGGGCTCCGACAATTTGGCAAAATGGTCCTGCTTCATGACCAAGTTCTCGAATTTGAAAATGTAGTCGATAATGCTCTTGTCCCTCTTGAGCTCGATGTTGACAATGGGGACAAAATGCGCATGGAGTTCCTGCAAGAAATGCTCCAGGGTTTTAGGTGGTTCACCCCCGTTCGTGAAGTGGTATGACTCCCACCAGTCCAGAGCTTCGTCTTTGAGGAAAGAGCTTGCGAGCTTGATTGCAGATTTTTCTTCTGTGACTTCTACGTAGTTGATGTATTTTTGCACTTGAGTCATCCAGTCGTCAAGTGAATCGACATCTCTGGATCCGTGGAAGTAGTGGGGGATGGAGTGGTGCGTAATGCCCCACCAGTTGAATTTTTTGGAGCGTTTTGTAGTGGAGAAGGACCATCTTCGCTTCTTCTTAACCGTGAGTTTGTACTGATTGATGGTGTTTTGATGCGAAATGGATTGATGCAGTGACAAATTGGACTTTTGATTCAAACTCTGATGTAATTTACTCTGAAGACTCTCTTGATTGGACTGGATAGATTTTAACTGATCATCGTGCGACTGCTGCATCCTTTGCAATTCCTGGATCTGTTCCATCATATAATCCATCTGATTCAAATATATCTCGAGATTGGGACTTCGTTGATCAATACCCAGCTCTGGAGAAGAAATATTGGATTCCGGAGGCGAAAAGGGATCATTCTGAAGCTCTATTTCCTGAACTTCACGCATTTCCCTATTCAAACACTCCAAATAATCCTTATAATTGACAAGTTGCAGTCGAATATTTTCGAAGTTTTTATTCAATTGTTCTATTTGATTATTTAATAATTCACATTCATCCATAATTAAATTAATATATAAATAAAATTCTATAATTATTAATACTAAGGTGTATTTATATACAGAATAAGCAATAAATTTTACGATCGTAGCAATTCCCAATAACCAAAATTATATAATCTTTAGGTACGGAAATTAAATTTGTTAGGAATTAATTTGGAATTCAGTTCAAGTTAAATGAATTTAGTTCCAATTAAATTATTCTTAGTGTTTCATTAATTGATTTAAACTTAGTGTACTGGATTAAAATAATTTTAGATGAAATTTTAGTAGTAATGATGATGTGTATCATTATTATTATTATTATTATTATTGTTACTTGATTTTAGTAATGAGTGATCCTGTAAATGAATAATTGAAAGATTTGATTGCTATCATATGATAATTGATAAAATCAATTCATGAATTAAATTAAACACTGATTAAAGAAAATCGGATTGAGAGCTCTAAATAATCTGAATGAATTCCAGGAAGTAAAGAATTAGACAATTTTATTTTAAAAATTATATATATTTCACAAAATTGATTATATCATTATAATGAATTAGCTTATAGCGTCTTGGAGAAAGCTCTGCAATCCTTTAGCATATCCAAATAGAATTGACATTTGGAGACATCGAAATCGTTGCGTTCCATACAGCTGTTGAAAGCTTTGGCATCGGCTTCACAAGCGGCACCGCCAGCAGAGAGTTGGGAGGAGTTGCTGTAGGCTTCTTGGGGAGCGTAGGGTTGTTGGTATTGTTGTTGAGGTTGGGGAGCGGGTTCAGATGAGCTACCACCGCTGAACAAACTGGTGATACCGTGGCCAATAACGTGACCAACAGTGCTACCGACGGCGACACCACCAGCGGTGGCGGCCATTTGACCGAAGAGACCGGGTCCTTGAGATTGGGGCTGGGGAACAGCGGGAGCTTGGGCGGGAGGAGGATGAGCTACAGCAGTAGCGGGCCTTTGAGGAGCAGCTTGGTGAGTGGGAGCAGCAGGAGCAGAGCGAGCTGGAGCACTAGAACGAGAGCGGCGAGGCATGTTTAATATTTTAAAATGATAAATAAATTAACTAGTATTGATTTTATTTTGCCTAAGCGGGTATCAACAATTTAAATATTTATAAGATCGTCATTGGATTTAGTTATTATGGGAACTTTTCCGAATTCATGATGATTGATAATTTTTAATCAATTTGATTATCCAATCATTTATTAATAATAAACATTGATATCCAATCAATATTTCCCAGTTATACATCAACTGATTTGATTCGTAATCCAACCTTCAAAGTCCAAATCCAATTTCCTAACAATGAGGTCTTGTACCGGAATATCACTTGCACCGACCAACACCGAAGATTAATAATCCAACCAAGAAGATTTTCGTCGCGCGCAGATTATGAATTAATTAATTTTCAAATCATCTACAAAATGCTAGACACTTCTCATTTTTAATAGATTTTATATTATTGTGATTTTAATTTTTTTATTTAATATTCATTTAACTTAATATATTTTTTTAAAAATTCTTTTGAATTAAATTATTTTAATTTTATATAGATATTTAGTAAGATAAATCAAAATGATAATTTAAAATATGATCAGATGTAAAATATGAATAAGATTAAACTTTTTAGATAATAATTTTAATTTGAAATATTATCTTTTATAAACTAAAGAAAAAAAATATTGCAATACTGATTAGCCTAGTCACACTTCTGATTATATAATAAAAATAATAAATTAGGGGATAATTTAAAGTGTAAATTTTTTTAAAGTTAAAAAATTTCCTTTAAAAATTTCCAAAAATTAATTTGAATTTTAATGGAGTAAAATAATTAAGTTTGATTGAATTATTAAATTATCTCTTTATCTAAATATTTTAACTTAATAACAATTAATATATGCACTAGTTGTAGTGATTTATAATAAAATTGAATATTAATCTTTTAACTTATTGACTCAATTGCTCTTTATTTAATTATTTGGGTTTATGATTAATATGCTATCAACAAGGAAACCCAAAGTTATCGCTACCAACATTATCAACACTAATAACAATAATAACAATAATAATATTAATAATAATAATAATAACAATTCAAATACTAATCTGAGTGAAAGACCTACTCACCTATCCAAAAGATCATTAAGTGCTACTATTAATCCTACCATTCATACTATATCACCTCAGCAGGTTGCTCGCTCCACAACTGCAACGCCAAATTCAGTCACATCTAATGGTTCTGTAAAAAATAAACCCTTGCCTAAGGCTCGTATTTCCAATCCTCAAAATGTTATTCGGTCGATTGCTAATACGGTTGTAGCTGCTTCACGCCTCAGTAATGGTCCTTCGAGTCACAGTTCACCGGCTACAGTACGTCGAGGGCCCAAATCGGATATAGTGACCTCTTCCAATTCAAATTCCAATTTATCAGCGCGCTCCTTCCTGTTTTCACCACCACCTCCAAACACATATCCGTTGATTCAACCCGATGATTTAGTATCTAACATATCCTCCACATCGGAACAAACGGAACATAGTACAGTATCTGAATCTCCCTCGGTACAAACTTCGACCTCGGAAACTTCTCAATTATCTAATGAAACTACGGAATTTCAAGAAGCTCGCACTAACCGACGCATATTAGATTTAGAAATTAGTAATAAGTCCTTACTATTAATTAATAATAATTTGGAACAAAAATTAAAAAAACAAGCTGAAGAAATTGAAAATTTAAAAAAGGAATTAACTTTGGTTCAAAGTAAAAAAATTGTTAAATTGGAATTGGACGAGTTGCCAATACAGGTAAATTTTGTTTTATTTTTATTCTTTCTATAATTCTCTTTGTAATTTTATTAATTTAGTTTATTATAGGAAGTGAATAATGAAGAAATTGATTCCAACAACCAATTTAATCGTTTATTCGCTATTTGCGACCAATTAGTTTTAGATGGAGAGAGAGCTTTATTAGATGTGATACCTTCAGCGGGTACTAAAGTTATTTCAGTATTGCCCCCAGAGCTGGCCTCCGACGGTAGTTTGACAGAACCGGAGGAGGAAGAGGAGCAGAATTCTATCCAACCAACACCCGTTCCAAACGAACTTACCTTCACATCTATTGACACCACAATACTTCATGACATGGTCGACTAGTTGAAATATTTTACCTAAGCAATTATCTCAATCAATAGTACTGCCAACTCAAATTGCTAGATTTCGTTTTAACTTTTTTCATACTCAATCGTTCCTTAATTAATGCAACTATCAAAAACAAAATATTATTGAATTGACCCAAAACACTTTCAATGAATATCCCATATCATTGATATAAAAATTGAATTAATTGACATATTAATTTTGTAAATAAATTTAAGCAATTATTATTTTTATTATTATCACTTAATATGAAAGTTCAACTTTCATATATATAATTTTCTTGTTTTATTGAATAAACCTATAAAATTTTCTAAAGAAATAAGTTATTAAAAATATAGTTAGACATGCTATCATTTGTAATTAGTGACAATTTGGTGATTTGGGCTTGAACTACTTAAACCAGCTCCTATATAAGATTAATAAAATGAAGTTTACATTACAAAGTCAATTTAAGTTACACTTCAAATTGCCTATTTCAATTATTATCCTGATTGCCCAATTCATCAAATCATTTGAAGAAGGGTTGGTAAAAATGGTCGCAAAAACCCTTTATGTGATCAAATTTGCTAACCCTGATTTGAAATGAATAAAGAATAGATCAAAAAGTGTCAAAAAGAGGGGGACATTTGAAATTCTTTTCAAGGGGTGACTATCACTACCAAATCAACATTAATATCACCAATATAAATTAACTCAACAGCCCTCAAATTTTTCAATTTTTATTCCATTGACTATTATGCCATTCAACCGATTATACCGATTAACGAGTAGCGACTATTTATCCATGCCAGATTTCTGTTTCAGTCACCTCGATGATTCTTCCTATTACAACTCCTACATCAATTTTTTAGAATATGATATTGACATCTCATCCCACCCAAGTATTGATCAAGATTTGAAAATTAATCACTATCAACCCAATACCACCAAAACTATATCTATCAACGAAAAGAAAGATTCTAATATTAATTCTCAAATTAATGAAAGAAAACCTAATTATCATAAAACTAATATTGAAAAAGGTGAATTATTTGATATTCAATTTAATAATTGTTGTAAAATGCTAGACTCAATATTGAAAGAAGCTTCAGAAGCTCTAAATTGTTGAAATAATTTAATTTTTTTCTGAGGGAATAAATGTTCGATTTAAAATTTAATATTGAATTAATATTGTTAAAAAATTATTTGGTTCATTCTATAGTATGATTATATTTTGTCAATGTATATTTAATATACAAAGATTTTAAAATTAAAGTAATTTAATATCTTTAAATACTTATAATTATATCAGTTTTATAATAAACAATAATATCTGATATTTAATATAGATTTTAATAATTTATGATGTGGTGAGTATATTATTATAATATTCATTTCAATTCTTTATAGAAAAATAAATTTCAACTCATTTTTCATTATTCTTTCATAAAATAATATATATATTTAGTTTATTTTTTTGAATATTTTAATCATGAATAATTATTAGTTCATTGAAATTTTTTATAATATATGATCTATTATTATTTTTTTAATTAATAAATTTAAATTGAGTTGATTATATAATATTATTAATAATTAATTTTTTCTTATTAATATTTTAAATAATTCATTTATTATTTTCATCATTGTTTTTGAATTTTTATCTATAAAAAATCCATTTATAATATTATTTGTATATAATCCTTATATAATTATTTTATTACTAAATTAGAAATTAATGGTTTGAATTATGTAAATCCAATTTATAATATATTTTCATTAGAGCTCATAGTTAATTTATCTCAAATAATTATATTATAATTTTGAAAATCATTAAATCCATTGATAATACATAGCATTATTATTATTAACAATACTTATAATCTTTTTATTTTCATATCTAATTGATATGTATACCAAATTAATGATAAGGTGTATTATCCTAGTGCTGGAAACTAGGATAATTGTATTGAATTAAGTTGGATTATTGGTAAATGATAGGATTAGAATATAGTTATGAAGTTTTATTGGAAATCTTTGATAGAGACTTAGTGTTATAGCTAGGTAATTGGGTAGGTTGATGAATGAATAGACAGATAGATAGGTAGGTAAATAGATCTCTATTGTATTTTCTCCCCTCTATACTGGGATGAGAATGGATCAATTTAAGGGAAAGTAGGATAAAAGGTAAATTATGGGTAAACTGACATAAAAGGTAAATATATATGGATTAATTAGATAGATATGTGACATAAGGCTATTAAATATTATCTTATTTAATATATTTTGATGATAATTTTATAGATATAATAATCCTTGAAATTGGGTTTATGTTTGTCAACCTTGAATACTTCATTGATATATTTAAAGTTTATTTTATTAGTAAGTTCATTTATAGGATAAATATAAACTTGGAATATACTTATATAACATGAAAAATATGAAATAAGTAATATGATTTTTCCCTTTAGTATTTATATTGAATTATTTTTTTTATAATATAGTTAGAAATTTCTTAATAATCTGAAAATCAATTATAATGAATAAAAAAATTTTAAAAAAAATCAGTTAGAATTTTATGGCTGTTTATTCAAAAATTATTATTCATTATATCAAAATTAATTGAATTCAATATCAGATTTATCTTATGCTTTGATATCCATATAAAATAAAATTTTTTATAATTTTTTTCAATTTGATTTAATTATTGATATAGAATATTATTAATTAAGTATTTGATAATTTTGAAATATAATACAATAGTGAGTATTAGTTTAAGTTTATAATTTTTAACATATTAACTGAAATAAAGAAAGAAAATATAAAATGAACTAAATATCAATATAATAAAAAAATTTAACCAAATATTTTATAATATATAACTATGGTATATATATTTATTTAGATAAAAGATATATAATTATTAATAATTTGAAATTTAGACTTTTTGAATAATAAATGAAATTATTCAAGTTTAAAAAAACTGTTGAAAAAAAGATAGATAAAATACTGATTAAATTATGATATGAAAATAATATAAAGTTTTAAGCAAGATTATTTTAAGTAATTATATAATTATTTTAAAATTCAATACTTGATAAATATATACTATTTTTTAACAAATAAATATGCTAATATAATTATATAAATATATAATTTTAAGAGATTAATTTTAAAATATTTTGAATATTAACAGTAATATCAGGATTTATAAATAACAATGGCAATTATATTTAAAATAATATAATATCTATATTATATTATTTTTTATCATTGAAATAAGTTATATATTCTTAATATTTTAATTTTTTAATTTTAATAATTAATAAATAATTATAATTTTAGGGTAATATTATCTTATATTTAAAATAATAGGAAATTTTTTAA
>JNEM01009057.1:0-12427 GCA_000697335.1 Conidiobolus incongruus B7586
ATAAACAAATATATATATATATATATATCATTAAATATTAATTATTTTAACAATCTATAATAATATAAAGTATTTTATATAATTTTTAAAGAAAAATTAATTATTAAATAGTTATATAATTTGTAAAAAAAGTTAAATCTAATTGATATATTTGATAGAGTTTGATGATAATATATAATTTAAAAAATAATAATAAAATATATCAACTCAAATTATAAATAATTTTCTTATTAATAATAATTTGGGAAAGATATTATATCAAAAAACTCATTAAATTATAAATTATATAGATATGATTGCTTTGAATAATTAAAAAAATATTATTTTTTTATATGATATGTAAAAATTATATTTAAATTTAATATCAAATAAGTCTTATTATTCAAAATTTAGTAATAAACTTAATATTTTAATATTATTTATACTGTTTGATTGTATTTCAGTGAAAATGATCCTTTAGATTAAAAATATATAATGAATCGATTCTGCATATAACAAGTGTATATAATAGTGCAATATATTTATATAATTTACTCATATTAAATATTTTGGTTAATATTCAAAATGAAATTATTTATATATAATTGAATAAGTATTTTAAAATAAAAAATCATTACGATATATCAAATTTTAAATGATATTATTTTTCTAATATTATAATAAATACAGTGAAGAAAATATTAAGCAATTAAGAATAATGATGTTTTTCATAATATATATAATATCTATTGAAAATTAGTATCAATAATATTAAAATTAAAATGATATAATAGAATTATTAGATTTGCATTCTTTAAATAAAAGAATGATTTGAAATTTATTAATTATAATAAGAATTGGAAGTAAAAAATATAACTGAAACAATAATTGGGAGAAATATACAAAATATTATTATTAAATATTTTGATTTTTATTTATAAATATAATTTAATTAATCAACCATACAAAAAAATTCAAAAAATTTTCAATTTGAAATGAATAGGAATTAATTGAAGTACAATTCAGAAGAATTAAATAAGTTTATATATATTGAATATTTTAACGATACTAATTAATCACAAAAGAGTATTTTAGTGTTTAAAATCGCTACTAATATATTTAATCTGATAACTATTACAATCAAATCTTATCCATTTAACCAGATATCACCAAAATTATCATACAATCATATTTTTATAAAGGTGGATCTGTCTGCTGAAAATTATTTACAACTATAATTTTTAATCTCAATTATTTATAAAATTAATTGCTGCGAAATACCAGTTATTTACTAATATAAAATTAATCATTGGAAACTTTAAAAGCTATTGAATTTAAAATGGATATCTCCTTATTTTTTGTCATAGGGGAAAAATTACTTGTATTAGTGATTTTTTATCTAAATTTTTTAGGAATTAAATTCAGGGATTATGTTTATTTAATCATTACTGCAGAGTCAAAATTGATTAATCATTCCCTCAATCACTAAATTCAAACATTAAATATATTAAAAATCTTTGTTTTCATAGCTTTCGCAGCTATAGTATTGAATATCTAATATAAAAAAATATATATTATATAATCAATGTAAAATATCAATTTTTTTCATTTAGACCATATAATATACAATAACTATCTCAATTTAAAGTTTAACAATTTTATTAATTTATTGACCCTTTACTCCCAATTTCAATTAACCTAATTTATCAATATTATTGACCTTAGATTCAAATTTCAAAAAAATATCTTTTTTTGCAGCTTTATTTTTATTAAGCATGTGGGGAATTAGCAAATATTATTAAATATACAAATCATATAAATTTAATATCAAGTCGCAATGCAATAGTACTAATCACAATAGTGATTTTTGAATATGATGGTAGCGAATACTTCACCACTGAACAATTGGAAGGAAGATTTTAAAATTAAAATTGACAAAAGGCAATTAAAAATTGCTGTCAGAGATTATTTTCAGAGTTTTTTGCCTATTTTAACATGGATTTGGACTTATCCCCCGAAATGGTTGATTAACGACTTTATTTCTGGATTGACTGTAAGTTTAGTCTCCATTCCGCAGGCCTTGGCTTATGCTACTTTGGCTCAGGTACCTATGCAATATGGTTTAACCGCTTGCTTTATGCCCCTGTTCATTTATACTTTGACGGGTACGAGTCGTGAGTTAAGTGTTGGACCTACTGCTATCGTCGCTCTAACAACTGGTAAAATCGTCTTGGAATTGGCTCATCACGATTATGGTGCAATTGAAGTAGCTAGTGCTCTCTCGTTTTGGTGTGGGATCATCATTACAGCTTTGGGTATAACACGATTGGGTAAGATTTTGGATCTAATTCCTGATCCAGTGATTATTGGATTTGTTAATGGTGCTGCTTTGAATATTGCAGCTACTCAGTTACCCAAATTGTTAGGATTAACAGTGTCTACCAATCAGTCCTCTTTAATGATCGTTGTGAAAATGTTCCAAAATATCCGATCTACTTGGATACTGGACTTTGCTATTGGGTTGAGTAGTATTGTATTTCTGTTGATAATCAAGTATGGTGTTAAATATGGAAGGAAAAAGTATGATAACCTCAAATATCTTGGATTTGCTGCAAATGGCTTAGCTGTATTGATCTTCACTTTAGTCGTTTATGGAGTTAAATCTGCCAACCCAAATGCCAAAATTAATATTGTAGGCGATATTCCTAACGAACTAAAGGCCGCATTGCCTAACTTAGATACAAGGATTCTGGGTTTAGCAGGAGCTGAAATGGCACCTCTAATCTTAGTCATTGTTTTAGAACATGTTGCACTGGTGAAAGGCCTGTCCAAAAAATTTGGCTATGTCAGTAATTCATCTCAAGAATTAGTCGCTTTGGGAGGAGGCAATCTACTCAATGGCTTTTTCCTCGGGATTCCTGTCACTGGAAGTTTAAGTAGAACAAGTATTCAATCACAGGCAGGTGCTCAATCTCCTTTAGCTAATATCGTTGCCGGAGCAATTATTTTAATTGCTTATAAATTCTTAACATTCTTGTTTTACTATTTGCCTTCTGCTACTTTGGCTGCAATGGTTATTTTAGCGGTACTTAATTTATTAGAAGGTTACCATATGTATAAATATTTACTTTTGTGCTGTCCTTCTGATTTGATAATTTTCGTTTCTGCTGTGGTAGTGACTATTTTCTCAAGTACTGAAATGGGTATTCTTGTGAGTATCATTTTATCGGTGTTGAAGATGATGTATTACTTGACTCGACCATATTTAACCATTACAAGCAGTCCAGATCATGTCAACTTCCCTAATGATAAGAGATATCCATCCGTAATGAATGAAGATCATGGTGTCATGATTTTCCAACCACTTACCAGTGTGATCTTTTTAAATGCCGAGTCTCTAGCTGATCGTATGTTGGATTATGCCCTATTGAATTGCAAACCACCTCAAAAAACGGATCAAGAGAGGAAGATCTGGTCCATGGATCTTGCTGAAAAGGGTAAAAAGCTAAGAAAGGATGCAGGTATGTCTCCTTCAGATGAAGAAAACCTCTTTCCATTGCGAGGTGTAGTACTTGATTTCCTTCATGTTCAATTCTTGGATTATACAGCAATTAAAGTCCTCGTGGATTTGAGATCTGCTCTTCAGCACATATATACTCCGCCTGATAGAGATCCCTCCAATGCCAAACTGCCATTCCATTTCGTTCATATTCACCCCCATATCCTGCCCCAATTGGTTCATGGAGGACTGTTGGATTTGGAGGATGATATCAAGAGTGGAATGATCAAGAAGGAGAGCATTGTAGTTAACGACGAAGAGGATGACTTGATGGTTGAGCACAATGGTCTTACAGTCAGAAGTACACATCTTCATCATACGGTTGAAAATGCTCTACAAGATCTATTCCATTCCCATTCGGTTGATACAAATACCCGTGATTATAATAGTTATATCGTCTAAAATATTTAATATTTATAATTTTAGTTGAAAAATATTTTGTATTTAGTAATAGTTTTTTAATTACTGTTTTTAATATTAATAATTTTTTATTAAATAAAATTGTTTTAAATGTTGAACTGTAATTGAAAATTTTATTATTTGAAGAGTATAAATTATGCCATAAAACTTAAATGATATATCATATATTTTATTTACTAGTTAATATATTTGTTTATAATAACTATCATTATCACTATTAAGAAATAAGATAAATAAAATTATTTTGTTAATACTTATTAATTTATAAATTTATATATAACCTCAAGATTCATATTGAAAGCAAATATATATTGAATGCCCCTTAAAATATTAGAATATACTTCGAGAATTTGTAAATGAAATTACACAATTTAAACTCTAATAAAGCTAGATAATCAAAACAAATAAAATCTCTAAAGTATATATTATAATGAATTATATTTAAATTAAATAATAATAATCAAAAGTTATATATTTTAATATAATCAAACCCCTTTTATAATCTTTTAAAATTTGTATAAAAGTTTTTAAAAATAATTCTTTATTTAAAACCACTATATATCGTCATATTTGTGATTTCAACATTATCAAAGATATTATTTAAAATGTAACAAAATCTAAAAAATAAATTTCTTTTGTTACTTTTTTTATTAATTAATAAAAAAATAAATAAAGATCATTTTTTATTTTAATTGAAGTATTATTAAAATGATTAACATTAATTATATAGGTATATTAAATAAATTAAAGCTTTAATTTAGATTAATTATAAAAATATAAACTACATACCTTATAATTAATAAAAACTTAGAAAAAACTAAACTAGCTATGGATAAATAATAATCAATAAGATATAACTAAAAACAAAGGTTTTTATATTAAATTATTATAATTAATAAATCCTAAATTATTTTATTTAATCCTTTATATAAAATTAAAATACAATATTTAGTTAAAAATACGCTTATTTAATATATATATATTATTTATTATAATGGATTATAATGAAATATATATTCTTTATATAATTTTTAAAGTTAAATAAATTAATAATAAGTTTTATATTGTGTAATCAGTTTTTAATTCATGTATTTATTATAAATAAAAAAATTTTTATATCTATTTATTTGCTAAATTATAACTCATTTGATTAAAATTAATCTAGATAATAAAAAATATAATATTGATAAGAAAATATTTTTTATAAATTAATTAAAATAGTTATTAAAATATTAAATTTCAATTTTTAATATCAAAACTATTTTCTAAATATTAGTAATTTACCAAAATATATGGCAAAATAATAATAATAGTAATAATAAATATATTAATTTTATATTAATTATTAGCTGTTATAATTTATAGATTAATAATTAATATTAATATTGATTTTAAAATTATTGTTATAATACTCCTTGGTTAATAATTCCATAAGTTTTGGAATAGCTAAGATTTATATTAAAATTTATATTATTGCAAGTTTTTTTATAAACAAAATAAAAGATATAAAATATTTGATTAACAATATTATTAATATATATAATAAACTCAGAGTAAATGAATTTATTACAAAAATAATTTTTATATTTTATATTATAAGGCTGGTAACCAAAAATATTAGGTATCTTATTTAAGTATTATTTATTAATAAGAATATATTTAATTTTATAGCTTATAAACTCAGTAATTATGTTATTATTTAAATTCTATAATTAAAATAACTAATCCCTTTTATATATAAATGTATTTACATTCAAATCATAAAATATTCACTTTAATAATATTATTCAATTAATCAAAACTATCTAGATTAAAAATAATGATAATAAAGATTTAAGGTGATAATAAAGTTTAATCATATAAATACTAATATTTTTTATTTATGATAATAATTAGTATTAAAATAAATTCCCTTAAATAAAGTTTTAAAATTTTATTGCTTTAATATATATTAGTCATTATATTATAAGAATTTTTTAAAGAGGATTTGATATTTTATATTGAAATTAATTTATTTTTATTTAATTAGATATTATTAAAGCTAAATAAATAAGAATTAACTGTAGGCTTAAGTAATTATGTATAATGTTTACCAAAAGTGTTAATGACATGAAATATCATCATCACTATTAAGATTCTATAACCAAGCCCTAATTTTTTCCTTAAAATGAGTTTTAAACCTTTGTGGAAGAGATTTAACACAAACAGTAAACCATATAATGTTAAATATAACCTAATTAAATATGAGGGAAGAATAATATTATCTCCTTTAATCTTACTAGACATAAATTTGCTAAATAGCTAATTTTACATTATAATTGTTTTTTAAAATCTTAAATAAAAGTTTATATTATTCTATTTGACAATAGCTAATATGGTTTATTAATATGAAAATAAATGTTCCATTTAAAGAATAATCTTTAAGCAAATTAAGTATTTATAGTTTGATAAATAATATAAAATTAATAATCAAATGGTAGTAAATTTAAAAGGAGTTTGTTAGTAAAAAATAGTGTCTTTAAATTGATTAGTAATTGAAACCTCAATTTAAATAGTTAAACTAGTTTGTTCTTAAAAAAAAGAATAAGTGTGTATTTGATTACTATGTGATTAATAATAATAAGTAAATGGATTAATAAGGAAAGTGTATTGCAACAGATATATTTTGTAATTTTAATTATTGATTTTAGCAATTATCATTAATTTGTAATAAATAAATATAAATTTGGATTGATTTTTTGAAATTATTAGATAATTTCATACGGTAATTAAAATATAAATTAAAATGATCGATTGTTTGTATTTGGATGGTTACAAAAAGTTCAATATATAAAATATTTATTTATTCAAACCTTTTCAATTAGCTTAGTATAAATTCTCAAAGATTAAATTAGAATATTGACTAAGTATTATTACAAATCTTTAACATATATAAATTGAATTTTACATTCTATAAATTATACAGATATCTCAAATTAATAATTAGTAAGTTTTAGTATATTTTAAATAAAATATTCTCTAAATAATAAATACCTCAACTTAAATTGATATTATCTAAAATCATCCAATTTAAATCCCACAATTTGAAAATAAACACCATTTACTAAAAGGGATGAATTTAAAATTTTATAAAAAAAAATACAAAAAACAAATTTAGGCAAAAAATTATATTATCAATTGATTTTACTAACAATATTCAATATTCGTTTATTAATTAACCAATTTATTTAAGCCTAATTTTTATAATAAATTTGTATTTGTGATTAGATTATTTTCATTGAAAATTTTAGATATGGTATGTATATTTAGAAAATTTAAAAATTATTTTGTTATATTAATTCGGATCACTTACTCCATGTATTTTTAGACCAGTTTTATCTTATACGAAACCAGTTCTGGTTACGCTTTATTTGAGCGTATCCAAGCCGAAGTTGTTGGTATGGATTTAGACTCCGTTCAACAATCCGTTTTAGATCTCGCCAAATTTGGTAAAATGATCAAGCTCAAGTCTTTCCTCCCCTTCAAAACTGCTTTAGAAGCTTTGGAAAATGCTAACGATATCTCCGAAGGTATCTGTAACCCCACTCTGAAATCCTTTTTGGAATTAAATATTCCCAGCACTAAGGGTGTTGAATTGGGCGTTGGTGAAAAGAATTTAGCTGGTTCTATTAAAGCCGATTTGGGTATTAAGTGTGTTAACGACGATACTGTCGCCGAAATCATCAGAGGTATCAGACACCACGGTGAAAAGCTACTCAAGCAACTCAGTGATAGCGATCTTGTCAAATCACAATTGGGTTTAGGTCATAGTTACTCCCGTGCTAAAGTCAAGTTCAACGTCCACCGTTCTGACAATATGATCATCCAAGCTATCTCCCTCTTAGATCAACTCGACAAAGACATCAACACCTTCTCCATGCGTGTTCGCGAATGGTACTCTTGGCACTTTCCTGAACTCGCCAACATTGTCAAGGACAACGGCGAATTTGCCCAGTTGGCCAAGGTCATTGGTAACAAATCCAAATTGACTGCTGAAGACTTAGACAAGTTGACTGAAATCACCAACGATGAAGCCAAGTCCAAGCAAATCTTGGATGCTGCTCGTGCCTCCATGGGTACTGATATTTCTGAAATTGATCTTCTCAACATTGAAACCTTCGCTGTTCGTGTCATTGACTTAGTCAACTACCGCAAGAACTTATCCAACTATCTCTCCAGCAAGATGAACCATGTCGCTCCTAACTTGGCTGCTTTGATTGGTGACACCGTTGGTGCCCGTCTCATTGCCCACGCAGGTTCTTTGACCAATCTCTCCAAATACCCTGCCTCCACTGTCCAAATTCTTGGTGCTGAAAAGGCTCTCTTCCGTGCCCTCAAGACCCGTGGTAACACTCCCAAATACGGTCTCATCTATCACTCCTCTTTCATTGGCAGAGCTGGTCAAAAGAATAAAGGTCGTATCTCCAGATTCTTAGCCAACAAATGTTCCATGGCTTCTCGTTTAGATTGTTTCTTAGATACCCCCACCAGCAAGTTTGGTGATGCTCTCAAGAAGCAAGTTGAAAACAGATTGGAATTCTACGAATCAGGTGTCACTCCCCTCAAGAACGAAGCCACCATGGAAGAAGCTTTGAAGGACTACGAAAAGGAAGCCGGTGAAGAAGCCGCTCCAGTCCCCAATGGCAAGCGCGCTGCCGATGAAGACAAGCCAGCTGCCACTCCCGAAAAGAAGGCTAAGAAGGAAAAGAAGGAAAAGAAAGAGAAGAAGGCCAAGAAGAGCAAATCAGAAAAATAATTTACGATAGAATTTTACTTACCCTTAATATTATCCATATGCAAACATAATTTGTTATTATTTGATCTCACCCTTCCCATAGTTATATTATGAGTTTTATTTTTAGATTTTACATAAAATATTTAAAATTATAAATGCATGATTATCGATTTTATATTATAAATATTTATATTACACCATTGGCTAATATATTATATTTTAAATTGAAAGGACAACTTTAATATTCCAAACCGCTAAGATGCTTAAATTGATTAAATTTAATTTTGCATGTAAATTTGTTTGAGATAAATAATTAACTAAATTATTTACCTTCAAACAAATTGAATTTGGTTGTAATTTTTATTTATTCATTTTTAATATTGAATACCATATATATTTTAATAATATTTGAAATTACAGTACTTTTATTAATTTTAAAGTATAATAATTTGAAAAGTATATTAAATATTTAATCAATATAACTATTATAATCACGGGTACTTGTATCAACCGAATGGGAATGGAATAGATCTTGTAGAGCATTTTCAACCGTATGATGAAGATGTGTACTTCTGACTGTAAGACCATTGTGCTCAACCATCAAGTCATCCTCTTCGTCGTTAACTACAATGCTCTCCTTCTTGATCATTCCACTCTTGATATCATCCTCCAAATCCAACAGTCCTCCATGAACCAATTGGGGCAGGATATGGGGGTGAATATGAACGAAATGGAATGGCAGTTTGGCATTGGAGGGATCTCTATCAGGCGGAGTATATATGTGCTGAAGAGCAGATCTCAAATCCACGAGGACTTTAATTGCTGTATAATCCAAGAATTGAACATGAAGGAAATCAAGTACTACACCTCGCAATGGAAAGAGGTTTTCTTCATCTGAAGGAGACATACCTGCATCCTTTCTTAGCTTTTTACCCTTTTCAGCAAGATCCATGGACCAGATCTTCCTCTCTTGATCCGTTTTTTGAGGTGGTTTGCAATTCAATAGGGCATAATCCAACATACGATCAGCTAGAGACTCGGCATTTAAAAAGATCACACTGGTAAGTGGTTGGAAAATCATGACACCATGATCTTCATTCATTACGGATGAATATCTCTTATTGGTAGAGAAGGCGGAATGATCTGGACTACTTGTTATGGTCAAATATGGTCGAATCGAGTAATACATTGTTTTTGTTAATGATAATGTGAAACTGACTTGGACACCAATTTCTGTACCTGAGAACAAGATTACAATTTGTGCCGAAACAAAATCACCACATCAGACTGGCAGCATAAGAGTAAATACTTGTAAATATGGCGGTGCTCTAAAGATTGAATAATACTAAGACAATCGCAGCTAATGTAGCAGTAGGCAAATAGTAAAATAAAATGGTCGAAAACTTGTAGGTTATCAATACAATGGCACTGGCCACGATGTTAACTAATGGAGATTGAACACCTGCTTTTGATTGAACGTTCGTGCTACTTAGCGAGCTAGCGACAGAAAAACCATGGAATAAGGTACTCAATACATTACTCCCTCCCATCGCTACTAATTCTTGGAATGCGTTACAAACATAAACAGACTTTTTATACAGACATTTCATTAACGCAACATGTTCCAAAACCATGATTAGAATTAATGGTGCTACCTTCGCTCCTGCAAAGGTCAAGATCATGATTTCTAAACTGGGCACAACAATTGTTAACTCATTAGAGATATCTCCTACAACATGAATCTTTGCAATGGGGTTTGCAGATTTAACTCCATAGACGATTAGAGTAAAGAAAAATATTACTAACCCATTAGCAGCAAATTCAAGGTACTTAAGATTTTCATATTTTTTCCTTCCAAACTTGAGACTATACCTGATAATCAGCAAAAACACAATGCTACTAAATCCAATATCCAAGTTGATCGAATATCTCGGAACATTTCCACTAACTCCATTAAAGCAAATTGGTCGGTTGATACACTTATTCCCAATATTTTGGGTAACTGCGTCATTGCAATAATCAATGCAGCGCCGCTTACAAGCCCAATAATCATTGGATCCAAAATCAAGTCGAATACCTTTCCTAACCGCATCAAGCCCAAAACAGTGATGATGATGCCACATTAAAATGCTAAAGCACTTGCAACTTCGATTGCATCATAGCCGTTATTAGCCAATTCCAAGAAAATTTTACCGATGCATAATCCAACAATTGCAGTAGGCCCAACACTCAGCTCGCGACTGGTGCCAGTGAAAGCGTAAAAAAATGCAGGCATAAAACAAGAAGTCAAACCAAATTGCATGGGCACTTCAACCAATCGAGCATAAGCCAAAGAATGAGGAATTACACCCAAGCTTACCGTAAATCCAGATATAAAGTTGTCAATCTACTACTTGAGAGGATACTTAAAGATCCACATGTAAATGAGCAAAAAAATCTGAAAATAATCTCAAGCACCCACCTTTAGCTTAAACTTGTTAATTTTAATTTTGAAATCAGCTTTCCAATCATTTAATTGTGAAGTATTCTCAACCATATTATTCCAAAATTGCGTCTTTTGATATGTAATCAGTATATAAGATTATACCCAAGCTTATATAGGAATTTCAATCATTACAAGAGATCTGAATATTATTTGTAAAATCTCCCAAATAAATAATAAAAATAATAACTAGATGATTAACCTTGAGTTTGATATTTAATTTTTGAATATTGGAATATAGTGAATTATTTGGAATTGGGAGTTAAGAATCATTCCAATTGAATTTACTTCTTTTTTCATATTTGCTACTACTATTTAGATTATTAAAATTACACAAACCTAAGAGTAGTCGATTTATATGGCTCAAAAATATACCAATTTTAAGTGAATAGAAATAATTAAATTTGTTGCGCCCTGTTCCTTGGGATAAACTGGAACAATGAACCAGTCCTGAGAGCCATCGCAATGATACATTATTATACAGTCACGCCTCCAAAGACTTCCAAATACACTGGTGGTATCTATCATAAAGCCTGACTTTTGGTTTTGATAATTAAAACTACACCACTGCTATCAGTTATCCCCCTTCTATCTCCAGAACTTCCAGGAGTAACACATCTATTCTAGCTTGTTACTAAGCCTATCCTTTTACCCCATTACAATTTATTCTATTCAATATACTTCTTGAGTTAATAAAACTCAATTTTGTTACAACATTTCTTTATTTTATTCATCGTTTTATAACTCTATACCATGGTCCTCACTGGCTTTAATTTGCCTAATTTACAATTAATTGCATATAATGAACCCAACCATTTAGCCTTTGTGGCCCAATTGGTCCTCATGGTCTCTAGGGTTGTAAAACAAGTAATCACCAATATCTCTGATTATTGAAATTAAATTTTGGAGCTGGCAATGGACATCATTGCTAATCTTAATACAACATTGAATAATTTGGCATAAGGGGGATGATATTTGAAACTAAAAGTAGTTTATATTATTACATCAAAAATGAAATAAACAAAATTATATAAAGGTTTATTGAAAATTTGACTGAATTAATATTTTATAACACTAATAGAATAAGTCAATTTTAATTATTAAATTTATAGATATTACTTTAAGTTTGAAGAAATGGGAAATTTTTTAATTTCTAATTTTTCAAACATATTATTAGTTTGAAATAAATAAATATATACAAAGTTAATAGGAA
>JNEM01009059.1:0-44597 GCA_000697335.1 Conidiobolus incongruus B7586
TAAAATTTATTAATTATTATCATTTATTGTAAAAAATTTGATTTTTAACCATACTTTAAATTATTTCATTTAGTAATAGCTAATCTAACTCTTTTTAAGATTTAATTAAATTATTAGATATTTATTTTATATCTTTATGAATGAATTGAATATTAAACTTATATATATATTACTTTTATAATTAATATTAAATTGTCTTGAAAATTTTTTAGTTAAAATAAAAAAATATTTTTTAATAAATTTTTTAACCCTATTAATAATTTTAAAAAAGGTGATTAAAATTAATTTTCTAGATTTTAATAAGTTTTAAATAATTTATTTAATAATAAAAAGTTGATTTAAATACTATTTTATTACCAAAAGTTGCTTATGAATTTTATATAATTTTAGAGTGTTTAGGGTTAAATTTTACAAATATTAAAATAAAAAACTTTTACCAGTTATTATTAAGTTTTAGTATTATTAAATAACAAATTTTAAAAAGTTAACTTTTAATCAAAAAAATTATTATGTATATATATATAATCTCAAATTATATATCTTCTTATTTGTTTTGTATATATTTTATTATTTGAAACTAATAATATGCTTGAAAAATCAGATTTTAAAAAATCTCCCATTTTTTCAATTGTGTGATAATATTAATATTTTTTTAATCCAATTCTATTTTAATAATTTTGATATTTAAAAGTGAAATAATTTTGTTAACTAATAAATAATTTGAGATTAAATATTAAAAGAGTAAATTATTATAAATTATTAAACACAATGATAGCAGTAAAAATAACAAATATTCTTCAATAACTGTTGCATCCTGCTCCTTTGGAGAAATTAGAACAAAGAATCAATCCTAAGAACCATAACAAGGATACACCATTATTCAGCCATGCCTGCAAAAACACCTAAATACACAAGTAGCTGTTAGCATAGAAGTCTGATTTTTGGTTTAACTAATCCAAACTACACTTTTATTTACAGTTATCCTCCATTTTACCTTTAAAAGTTCAAACAGTAAAACGTCTATATCAGTGTATTAATAGACCTATATTCCAACAATATTATAATTTATTATATTCAGTATACTCCTCAGGTTAATAAACCTCAGTTTCACTACAAACGTATCATTTTCTTATATTTATTTATTCATTGCTGTATAGCTTTACACTATGGCACTCACTGGATGCACTTTACTTGATTTATAATCACTTGATTATATCGAATTTAATCAATTAGCAATTGCAAACTAACTGATTCTCATGGCCCTCAAAATTGAAAAGCTCATAATCATCTATATCTGACCATTGAGATTAAATCCTGAAGCTGAAATTAATGCCCATCACTAGCATTCTTAAAATAAACATTCAAAAACTTTTGTGCTATTTAAAAAATTACAATAATTTTAGTTAATGCATTGTTTTAAAATCACTAGATTCATAATAATATAATAAATTAAAAAATGTTACTATATATATATAATCCATCAATCTTTAATATATTATCGAAAATTTCAAGTTTAAAATATCTATTCATAAATGATAGATTATAATTTAAATTTGTGTAACTAATTTTAAATTTGAAAAATTAATAATAATAATAATTTTATTATTATTATTAATACTATATATAGTATTAAACTTATAAATTATTTCATTATAGTGCTTATGGTTATATTATAAAATATGTCTAATTTATATTATTGAAATTTCATAATAGTAGTAATAATTTTGTAGCTTAGTAGTACAAAGGAAGAATCAAGCTAAACAATAAATACAAAATAACCCCTGTTAGAAGTAAAAAGAATTTATTTAATGATTATAGGTAGTAAAATTATTATTTTAATATGAAAGCATGTAGCATTTAATTGCGATACTGTGGAATTTTAAGGAAATAATAGTGATATTTAATCAAGAAGGAATCAACATTATTTTGTAAATCAAATTTAAGTATAAATTTTATAAAATTTATTATGCTTAAATAATAAAAATAGTAAAATATAAATATGGAATTTGAGATCCAATCTCTTAAAAATAATGGTTTATTTACTTATAAATTTTATATTGTAATATAACTTGTACAGAGTTAATCAGTTATTATCCTTCTGATCATTAGATATTAATTTTAATTAATAATATTATACATTGATTCGTGCAAGTATATAAGATTCAAAATCTTTTATTGGAACATATATATATATATATATATTCCCAATTGTCTGTATAATATTTAATACAAAAATTCATATCTCGTA
Organism: Conidiobolus incongruus B7586; assembly: GCA_000697335.1. NCBI lineage: Eukaryota > Fungi > Entomophthoromycota > Entomophthoromycetes > Entomophthorales > Conidiobolaceae > Conidiobolus > Conidiobolus incongruus. The sequence goes on from JNEM01009059.1 coordinate 2,249, forward strand.
TAATTATATAACAATATAGCATTATATTCAAAATTATATATATGTGATTAAACATAAATTCAACTATAGCTAATATATATTATAATATAAAATTATTTATCAAATAAAGCAAACACATCTCATTCCTATTAACTGTTTTTACTTTATTACTTCATTTAACTATCAAATCAGGGATGATATTCATTCATAAATTTGAATATATTGAAAAAATTATTAAATAATATTTAATAATTAAAATACCAATTAACAACTTTAATCATAATAATATATAGATGATCAAATAATTTGATAACAATTAAAATTTGAATGGACTATTTAGAACAACAAAATTACGATTTATTAATAGTTTGGATTTAATCGGCTTATTTACCGAATCTAATATTTGGATGTTAATGAAAATCCGGAATTGTATTTGATATTCATACTTAATTTGAAGTTTGAATGTAACTATTATGATGATAATCTATCAAAATGAAATATTCACTTAAAATATCCTGTATTATAGGCTGTATGAATTGAATTATATTTTAGTGATCAAAACACCAAAAACTAAAGATTTTGAATTATTACTATATATTCAAATTATCAAAAATGTATAATATTTCATATCATATAAAGAGATATTATTTGATTGAAACCAGTATAAGATATATGGATTTTGGCATTGAAAAATATCCACTTTTCTAAAATTTAACAGGTTTTGTAAGATTATTATATATTATTAATTTAACAATTTGATAGAGAATATATTCAATATCCTAAATATTAGAAATTATATATTTTTATATTTGGTAATAAAGATAAATCTGAAAATAATATTTCATTTTATTTGATTAAAAAGTATTAATAGATTATTTAATTTAATAATTAAAATAATAATAAATTAGTTAAATTAAATTATTATTACAATTTTTTTCATCATTCTCTTAATTTTCAATAAAATCCAATTTTAACCTGAAAATTTATTATTAAAAAAGAATTTTCATGAATTTTAGAGAATTTTAAATTACACCAGGTGGTTCATTAGAATATTATCACTTTTAAAAAATAGCATTTCACCAAGTCCATTAGCATATTGTTTAACGTTGAATAATACATTGAAATGCTGATTCAAATAAAGAGATACCACTAGTGCTATATTTTAACGGTTTGTTCTCCCCCTTAGATTGTTAATATATTGGGTTTAACAAATTGGTAAGATTTTTGAACCTAATACAATTGTGTCGTGGATGTTTTAATGTTTCAATTGGATAAATTAGAATTAACTAGAATATTATAATAGTAAAAAGTTATAATATCTTCAATAAAAACTAATTATGGTAACAGAAAAAAAAATATAAGTTATTTAATTTTACTAGAGATAACTAAATCTATAGTTTGGAGTTTTTTAATCAGTATAAATATATATACATTTAATATTATACAACGTTCAATAAAATAATGAAATATAATACTATAATTAGTATTAGAGTAAAAAAGCAATTTTATTTAAATAATTTTGAAAGATATAAACAATATTAGTAAAAATTTTGAATGAGACTATAGACAAAAAATAAGCTGGATCAAAAATAGAAGGAACAGAAAGGATCTAGAGATAATGGGGAGTAAAATATTCACATAGTATGGAGATAGGTAGAAAAAATCGACGGAGACAATTACAAAGTAGTTAAACTTGACTAGAGGAGAATAAGAGGAAATCAAGGAATGACAGTGAAGAGTTCATAATTATTCTTGGATTGCAGCCAAGTCACTTTGGTAAAGGTAAGAAGCTCCAGAGGATCGTCTCCTTGACTTTTTAACTATTTTAGTTTGACTAAAAGGTTTTTCAATTGTTGGCATAGACTGAAAGCTGGAGATATATTTTTCGTTATATTGATCCAAATTTAAAGGGCTGAACTCCATAGTAGTATTCATTGTACTATCTACAAATTTTAAATTGGAATAAAATTGAACCAAATCATTGTCGATGTCAATGGTTTTATACTATCCAAAAAATGGATTTTTTCTATTGGATAGGGGGCTCAGTCAGGGAGAAGGAGCTCGGATAGATTATTAATATACCATCAGAAACAGGATCTGGATTATTTCGAAGATTAATAGGGGGATTTTTCAAGTGTGGAGGGTGAGATGAATATAAGTGAATTGAGGTGATGATATGTTTGAAGGGATTGAAACGTTGATTAAACCTGATGTTTTAAGGTTTTAATACAGTCCATGTGAATTCACTCTTAACCACATTTAATTAGAATAAATTCAATATTTAATATTAGCTATTTCAATACCATTTTTTCAAAATAATTTTTACTAAATTTCAGATTCTTTATCTATTCTTAATATCATCTATCTTTATTTAATCAATAATCAATCCTATACAATTGATGCGAGTTCAATTAATTAAATCATATGGGGTAAATATTAGATTTTTATTTCTATTTTATATTCATTATATCTTACGAGAAAGCTATTTTTAACAAATTTGATAATTGACTAGGCATTTATAAATAAAAAATACGCAAAAAAGGTTATTTAACTATATATGAAAATTGAAGATTAGATAGTTAATATGAAATCATTACTAGAATACTCAAAAATAATCAATTACTTATTACTAATTAACCTACATGTCATTCATTAACCTAAATAATTAATTGTTAAATATAACATATTATTGAATAAATTGTGGATTTTAATAGTATAGAATAAATGAATTATGAGGATTAAATGATGAAATATGCCAAATATTGAATTACATCTACCAATTATGGTAAGCATAAGATTACTTGGATATTAAAAGAAAATGATTATTTTATTAATAATTTGAAAATATAATTTTAAATTCAATTTATTATAAATTATTTTAAAATTTTTACTTTTATAGATTTTCTGAAAGAACCAAACTCACATGATGTTTTTACCCTTTCAATATTAAAATTAGACTAATAGTATTAAATGCGATGATGAAATATCCCTGATATTCGTATAAAATTCACTACTTGGCATTATTTAGTAAATTTTATCATAAAAGATTATATCATCAGCTTTGAAAATTACTAATTTGTATACAATATAGAAAAGACTTAATTTATATGCTGAGCATATTATGATTAATGAAATATCTTACAAATTACTACAAATTAGGTTTTCTATTAATTATATTTATAAAAATTTAATCATATTATTTATAAGCAAATTAATTTAATTATATTTAATTTCCTAATTTCAATTCTAAAAATAACAATTTAATGGAAAAATATACAAATTGTTTCATATTTTCACTATGCTAGATATTTTTTATATAAAATATACCAAATTCAATTTAATTCAAAATATATATTTCAAATATGTTATTATCAAATTGATTAATATTAATAAAATATATTTTACTTTCTATATTGTTATTCCCACATGGATATATCACTATATATTAACTAATCTGAGTTAAATAGTGAAGGATGATTTATTAATATTATCCGTAATAATTGGTTAAATAAACTTATTTTAAAACGTGGTAAATTTTCTCGTAATAATATATAATTTTGGTTGAGTATTTCAGTAACATCTTTGATTACAATTAGTGAATTTCGATATTTTAGTATTCTATAAATATAACGGAAATGATTCATATTATACTATATACTATTAAGATATAACTGTTTGATTTTTTTAATTTATTGCAATTTTATATTGGTAATAGTTGTTAACTCGAAAATCACAATTTTATCAATTAAATTCAAACATAATTATATATATAAGATAAATATACGAAACTGAAGTATATCCAGTTGCCATATCAAGTATATCTGCGTAATGGCCATTTTATATGCTCAAATAATTAAATAATGAGGGTTTATTATATAATATTCGGTTATTAATAAACCTCAAAAAATGTAATGCATTAACTATATCAGTATTTTATTATATAATGAATGCGATTTTTCAATTGATACATCCTTGTTGGGAAACAACATTTTCATTCAAAATTAAAAGCATTTATACATATTCTCTATCTGATATAATTAAATATTTAAATCGTTTAACTTCAAATATTAAAATATGAGAGAAACTTTAAATAAACAAAAACACAATAAATATATATAGCATATTTTTAATTATATTCAATCTATCAAAAGTTAAAAAGATAAATCTATGATTGTATATAATATTCATTTATTATTACTGTTCAATAGTAACAGCAATATGTTTCATTAACTGGAAGCACATTCATGTGAATAAAACTCTAAAACTATAAGTACACAGCTTAAATAAATAAAAATAATGAGCTGCTCCAAAATTTTTCAAGACAAGTAGTGGCACATTCGTTAAATCAAATAGTATACAAATAAAAATACTGAATTTGACTTATTTCCAAGAGCTAAAGATACGGAATTTAATTTAAACTTAGAAATCAGATATATTTTGAACATGATAAATAACTCAGCCAACCAAACTATGAGTAATAATATTAAATCAATTAAAGTACCAAAAAACATCAAGTTCATAGCTAGAAGCCTAATACTGATGGAGAAAAAATAATTCACCACATACCACAACATCAATAATTATCAAGCGAAAAACAATATATATTTGTTTTCTAATTTTATTATTTATCCCATGTGTATTATGTTCAATTAGTATATTGTAATAAAATATATTCCAAATAATCCAACAAATTATATTAGTTTAAAAATCAATACTATGATTATCATATAAATCATATAAAAACACAATTAGAATATTGGTATATAAAGCTATTAATATTATAGTTCAATGAAATACTTGGAAAAAAAACTCAATTGATTTTCAATAAGGATAAAATCCATCAATAATATGGCAATACAAGCTAAAAAAGCTTGCTGTATTAATTCACTTGCTGATACAATTTTCAATTCTGCTTAAAATGCTACAATTAGACTAAAGATCATTGGTACTTATACCGATATATCTGAAATTTGATTGGGTTTTTATATAAATTGCAGCTTGACAAGAAACTCTGATTAGGAAATTCAATAATTCTCTAAACAGTACATTTTATATTCATTCATAATAATTCAAAAATGTGTAAAAATTTCTAAATGATTCAATATTTTTAAATAAATTAGTTATCCATTAATTTCATAAAAATATTGTATTTTTTTATTTTTGTTTTAAAAACATAATCAAGTATATACTCTAGATTTAGAAACATAATGCTATATTTACCAGTAGATTTGAGATACAAGGATCAGCAGTAATTCAATCTATTATTAAATTGTTAAAATTTTAAAAAAATTAATCAGATCTATTTAATACAAAACAATCTTGAATAAACTTTAAACTAATGAGCATCTTCGATCATTCACTATCATTGACATTATATTAGTGCAAGTATAAAGACAATAATGTTATGATAGCAACTATAGTCAAAAATGCAATTTTTATATCATGCTCAAAATTACTCGATATTTTCAATTCATTGATCAGTAATATGTGATTTTCTATGGAAGAAGTGTCAATTATAAAAATTCTATTAAATTTGGTTGAATTAAATTTTAAATTTTAAATTTAATTTAAATGTTCAATACGTATATTTACAGATAATTATAAATAGAATTGGAAACTAAATAATACCGTCTATTTTATAATTATTTAATGGAATTTATATATTTTTAATCTATTTATTAGTGAATATTTAATAATATTGGTTCTTTGATAGAGATCGATTCAAATCAATCAAATAATTTTGGTTGTGATTTAAATTTGATTTAATTATTCATTCATATCAAATTATCTGGTTTACAATGCTGTTTTAGGAAACATCCCATTGGTAGAATGCCACATGTATCATATTAATTGTGTTATTTTTATATAATTGCTCATGAAAATATACTTCTGAGATTGCAATAGTTAAAATTTCAATCGTTTTATTATATTTATAGAAAAACATATTGTATATTAATACATATATTATTAATTGCGAAATATAAATTTATTGTATATCCAGTGGAATTTGCATTTTTTTAAGCAATTAATCATAAAATTTCTAATTTTTTATAAAAATGACAGAGTTTGAGTATTTATCATCAAATAATAAAAAATGTAATTTTTATTCAAGTTAGTTTGATGATATAATTTAAAAGCTTAATCAAATATTATATATATATATATATTGAAATTTTGAAAACTATTTAATTTAGTTTTTTGGGTAATCATAACAGAAACTTATTCAAATAATCAAGTATATTAACATTTTATACAAATTTAGAAATTATAACATCATATAACCAACTTAATTTATGCATTTTTAATTGAATATAATAAAATGAGGTAGTTTATCCATTCTCCTTAGTTTCAAGCTTAGAAATATTTCACTCATTAAACTTTAACTCTATACTATATTAATATTTGAAAAGTTAATCATATTTTACTTTTATTATATTTAGTAATTTATAATGCAATAAATATTATTGATAAATTAAAAATTATAAACAGAATAAAAATTATCTATTAATAATATCGTTTTATATAACATAATTATATCGATAAAATATTTTCATCAAAATGTTAAAAAGATATAAATGAATACTAGAAAAACTTTTGAAATGAAATAACTGTATAAAATAAAATTGATAAATCTTGGAAGTAATTAATTTTGCGGGTTTTTTAATTGAAGTAAAAAATCATAATAATTAGTTAGAATGAATAATGATTCGTCATCAAGTTCAATACCATTGAATAGGACAGGAATTGATTAAAATTATATAATTTGATTGCATTTCCTCCATATATTTAATACTTCGCCAACCCTTGAATAATTTTTCAAAGCTTTAATATTATAAAATTAAAATAGTGAAAATATAAATTTTATTTAATATTTAATAGAGGTAATTTTATAAGAAATATGAAATTAATATATAGCTCTATATGGTTGTTGAGTTTAGTCAACTTAACAGCTGTCCAAATACCACACCATTTAAATGATTTGGTACCTAAGTTAATTGACAGTACTCTAAATTCCACTATAATATGGGATCGCTTAGCTGAAATGACTGATACCTATGGCCAGAGACAAGTAGGCTCGAAAAGCTTGGAAAAGGCAAGAACTGAATTTGGATTTTATATATGATAAAAAACTGATTTTAACGTAATGATAGTCTATTGACTGGGTGGTTAATATGATCAAACACGATGGTATTAAAGTGTATACCGAGCCTGTCGTCATCAATAAGTGGAAAAGGGTTTATGAAAATTAGAACTCATTACTCCAACTCTTGGTAGAAAATCGATTCAAGTGACTGCACTTGGAAACACTACTTCTACTCCACTAGGTGGGATCACCGCAGAAGTAGTTCCTATTTCCAGCTTTGAAGAGTTAGATGATTTAGTTAATCAAGATAAACGCGCAATCAAAGGAAAGATGGTGTTATTTAATTTCGATTGGAGCAGTTATGGTAATGGCACCCGTTTCCGCAACCTTGGTGCACGCAAGGTAGAACAGCTAGGTGGAGTTGCCAGTATTATTCGCTCAGTAGCAAGCTACAGTCTTACCACGCTTCACACTGGGCTACAGTTTTACCCAGCTAACATTCCTGCTGTGGCAATCACTGAGGAAGATGCAAATCTAATTACTCGACTTCATAAGCGAGCAACTGGGCAGCTTAAATCTGCAGTGAATAACAATTATGTTGATTTTAAAAAGCCCAAGCTTCACTTAAATATCCTCGTGAAGGGTGGTATGAAAAATGGTAAAAGTAGAAATATTATTGCAGAAATCAAGGGATCCAAATACCCTGACGAATATGTTGTACTTGGAGGACATATTGATAGCTGGGATCTGGGAGTAGGTGCACTTGACGATGGAGGTGGCTCTTTCAGTAGCTACGAAGTCTTGAGACAAATTCAAATTTCTAATTTTAAGCCTAAGCGCACAATCAGATTAGTGTTATGGACAGGAGAAGAAAATGGAGGTGAGGGAAGTGAAGCTTACTACAAAAAACACAAGGATGAAATAGATCAATATGCTTTAGTGATGGAATCTGACTCTGACTCAGCACATCCTATTGGACTGAGGTACTCAGGTCCTCCTGAAGCGAAAGAATATTTGAGTCAAATTGCAAATCAATTTTTGAAACCTTTGGGATGGGGTGTGAACTTCACACCTGGTCATGGTGAAGCGGATATCCGACTAATTTGTCAGAGTAATAAAGTTCCATGTGCTGGATATCATTCCGGAAGCAAAATCAAAGATATAGTCAAGGATAGCAAATGCGACGAGTTTATTGAAGACGGCTATTTTTGGTTTCATCATACTCCTGCTGATCGTATGGAAGTACTAAAACCTGAATTATTGACTCAATCGGCTGCCACTATGCTAACTTATGTTTTGGCAGCATCTGAATTGGATGAAAATCTGCAAAGGTTAAATAGTGTGAAATTCCATGTTCAAAAACCTTATGATTAAATGCTATCTTTTATATTATTAAATCATTTCAATTAATCAATTTTATAGCATTTTATTTGCATTTGCTAAATGTACAAATTTGAAAATTAATAGCTGAGCAATTGAATTAGATTTTAGGAAAAAATTAAATGAATTAAACTAGCAAAATCAATAAAAATATTTAAGTGTACAATAATATTATAGCAAAATTAATTCTTTAGTTTATGTTGGTCTCTCTGTAGTTTGCAATGAATACCATAGTCCCATAACTTCTTTAAACAATGATTATTTAGAGTGTACAAATCGAAGTGAAATTCCTCTATAAGAAGTATGAATTAATAAGATAATTGTCATTGAATATTATAATAATTCATCTTACTGTCTTCAATTTCTTTGACGTATGATGTAGGATCTTGATATTTTAATACAATTTTACGGGCCTTATAAATTTCTGGACCTTCTAATTTGTTCATAAGTTTGAATAGTCGTTTCCTTGTGAACTAAATGAAGATATGAGTATCTATAAACTAAATATTATCAATAAAGATAATTACATCTGGTGCAACATCTTCATTATGACTATCATCGCTCTCTCCTTGATATGATTGTTTGCTAGACGAGGGAATTTTTGGTGTGGAGAGAGGTGGTGGGGTTGGTTCTTTAGATTTATGGTGGTGATGCTGTCTGACTTTGGAATGCGAGAATGATGATGGTTGAGGTTGGGGTAAAGGAAGAGCTGAATGCTTTGGTTTGGTAAGAAGCTTTATCTTTGGTAGCGGGGGAGTCGATGTAGCTGTCGGGGGTAAAGGCTGTGGGATAGCTTCAACAGGGGGTAATACTAAACGTTTCAAAAGTCTCGGATGTGGATCTTTGAATTCCTGGATCGAAGATTAATATGATATGTTAAAACATGTCAAGTGAATATATTACTAAATCAATAGGACGACTATACTGAGGTTTATCAAATAATAATTCATGATCTATTAAAACTGGAGGGTATAAATTTTTATAAAAGGCTAATTGAATTTTAAATGGGAATTGGCCCCATCCTCTTTCGCTCAAAATGAATGGAGGCTCAGTAATAACTAAAAAAATTAACAATAAAAAACTTGAACTGAAATAATGAGGATAAGAATACCTCTTTCAGGATTTTCAAAACTTGGGTGTAAATAATAAGTAACGGATTGAATAAAATCTAAGCAACCGTCTTTCATTTCCATACTCTCCAACCACATTTTCCATTTTCGAATTTTATGACCACTCTCTATTACTTTTTTAGTTAATTCAACTTTTGTCACAATTTTTAATTTTTTATTAATAATTTTCATATTTTATTATAATTTATCTGAATTTGAATATTATTTGAAATTAGAGTCAAATTGAGGGCTTTATATATACAATAATTCGATTGAAATTTATGGGATTAATATCAATAATATAATTTGATTAATTTGAAATTTAAAAATTTGACTTGCTACTTGACAAATGATATTTTATAATTCAAAATTTTACAAAGATTAACCCAAGTAAGCTTAGAATAAAAATAACAGATAGTTAAGATCATTGCTTGGTATTGGGCAATAGTTATAATAACAATAAAATAAATACAAATAAATTCTCAATTCTGTACTATGTATGAAAAGATTTTCTTATAAATTAGTATTGATAATTTTGAAATTTTAAAGAATTTATTTAATTATTATGAGAAGGCGTTTACGATAAAATATTTATCAATTTGGGTGCACCACATTAAAAAATATAGTTTTTTTGAATATGACTATAATATAATAAAAAGGCTTGAAGCAACATTTTTTATATTGAAATTATGTAGTATCAATCCATCTTTTGATCAATGTATTCTTTAAAAATATTATTATTTTAAAATTTCAAGTTTGTTCTTTAAAAATTTGTTAGTTCTAGTAAAAGACTATTACTACAGATATAGACAAAAATTTTTATTTAAAACCAATTACTGTTAATTAATAAACGCTTTATTTCAGCTATGTTTTGGTATTTAAAGCAAGACTGAACAATTGTTCTTAAGAATTATTAATTTGAAAAATTGAGTAATTTTTTATTTTCTAAATGGTATTAGGTTACTATATTTTATTTAATCTATCTGATTGATACATTTTTCAAATTTACCAAATTTAAGACAATCTATTTGAAACTTATTTCAATACATATGGATTTTTGGTACCTGAATATATTCACACAAATTTAACTCTTTATTAAAAATAAAATAATGATCCCTAATTAATATTATAAAAAATCAAGATTTTCTGTGATATATTAGGTAAAAAGCCAATATAAAATACTTTGCAATATATCAAATAATTAATACTAGAATTGGCAGATCAGCATATTAACTATTTTGATGGAAAGGGTTAATAAAAATGTAGTAATCTAAATAATGATATGCTAAGTTACTTGTCAAATTTGAAATGTAATCAAATAAATGCAACCAGGTATATATTATCTAAAGTTTTTTAATAAAATTAGATAGCAAATGAATATGTTTATCAAAAACACATAAGTATATTCAGCAAAATATTCTTTCTAGAATAGTTATATAATGATTAAATATAAAAATTAGTGTATTGCAACACTACTATGGTACTTAAATATATTATTCTATTTTAGGTAGATAGTAGATCAAAATCGATGTTTGAACCTTGAATCATTATATATAATATTAATTTTATACAAAGATAAATTTGTCTCAGATTGAATTTTAGTAGTAAAATTAATTTGATCAATTTAAAAAAATTATTAAAGAATAATGTAATAAAAGATATAAATGATGTGATAAAAATGTATAATGAATGTAAAAATAAATTATTGTTGTATAATAAAAATTAGAAAAATGAATTAAAAGTTTGAATATAAAAATAATAATTAAATTTAATAAATCAGAAAATAGTTGAGTTCTTTATGATTAAAAAGTCAATAAAAAATGAGAAAAAAAGGTATTGAAAAATTCCCATAATTAACAAAGAGTTCAAATATAATCAATCAGAAATTGTTAATATCAGTGCTGCTTTAGCTCAGTTGGGAGAGCGTCAGACTGAAGATCTGAAGGTCCCGTGTTCAATCCACGGTGGTGGCATATCCTTGTTTTTTAATACTCGATTTAATAACCAGAGATTTGTTGATTTTTCCTAATTCTAAATATTACAACATCTCACTTAATAATATAAGAATTAACGCATGCCAAAGATAATATCGATTCAATTTACAATTCTTATAAGTAAATCTTTAATTGATAATTACTCATTAAACAATTATACATCATTGTGTGAATATTTATAATTCATTTAGTTAACAAATATATTGTAGTATATTAACACTTTTATAAATGAATATTAAAATTTGGATTATTCGTTATAGCATATTTCATATTTTCATTGGAATATATTACCAAATATGTTAATTTTTCAAGTTTTCATTATTTTGAAATTTCACCTCCAATAAATGTTGCAAGTATGTTAAAATATGAAATTCAGTGTTTACTGCTAAATTATAAAATATGTAATATTTTCAAACTGCTCGTGGGATATAGTTCGTTATATTTCAAAATTTAATTTTTATCATCGAATTTCTAGGTATCTATAATGCGTAGAAAACCTAATGAAATCATACATATTAGCACACAATTTATTGAATAATCAGAGATATTTACTTTGTATTTAATATTATAAAATACAACAATATAATAAACATAATGATTCAATTTTAAATCTTTTAATATACAAATGTTTTATCAATTTTTGAAAAATATTTTAAATTTGATTAATGAATTTGAAATTAAACATTAAGCGTATTTATTCAATATTCATAATAGGTATTACTAATTTAACAGATAAAAGATATCGGTTTGATAACCTTAATATTTTCAGAAATGAACATGGTTTCATTTGCGATGAGTGATTTGATTTATAAAAGAAGCTTGAATATTTCCATTATATATCATATATGGATATTAAAAATCTATATCAAATGTTTTTAATTATAATTATTACTTATATGAATGGGATTTGGAAATTATAATATATTTTTTTTACTTTTATTTATTCACCATTCAAATCATTTTCAAAGTTTTTATATTTTATTTTTTTAGTTAAAATAACTAATAATATATTATTAATTTAATTTGATATTATAGTTATGTAGATTCTAATTATTTTTATTTATAATTAACAGATAATATTAGTAACACAATCCTGGTTTTTCATTAGTTTAATAGCACAAGATGAATTTTGAATCTTATCAGTATTATTCTTGTCAAATAATTTGCAATATTCACGATCAAAGATATTATAAAAATAATATTGAAACATTCAAAGCATGATAGAAATAGTTTCTTGAATGATAATAAACACTTGTACAAAAAAATTCAAATATCAGAAAACTATGGTATATAAATTGAGAGTTTTTCAATCATTTATAACGGATAAGCTCATGTTAATTAATAAATCGAATCTCAATAATTATCTTTATAAAAAATTCATAAATTTATCAGCAATGAATAACGATTATCTAATAGACCATTTAGAGGTAAGGTCAATAATTTAAAGTCCAACTATTACAAAACTAAAGTTTGGTTAGTAATAAACATGTATATTCTACTATGTTAACATCAACCAAATACTTTACTAACTGATTATTTTGAAATATATTATAATATTGCCTCTCACTTAATGTATAAATTGTAAAATTGAAGGATACAATGCTTTGGAAGACTACTCAAAAATACATATAATTCATAATGTCCTAAAAGTTAGTTTGAGTAAAAATACTTCATAAATTGGTGTACAAATCTCAATTTAATTACTTATTAAATATGTATATAATAATTAACTGCCTTGCATTTCATATTTATAATTTCAAGGTGCAGATCAAATTAAATTAATATGAATTGAAAATTAAATAATAAATCAATATTGGTTAATATATTGAATAAATAATTGATAATAACTATTTCATTTTGTGAAGTGCAATGTCATTCTGAGCAATAGCATACACATAAGCAGCCATAGTTGCAGAGCATTGTGCCAGTTGCTCAGGTTTCACGGCCTCCATACGATCAGCATCGGTATGATGGTACATAAAGTATCCATCAGGCATGGCTTCATCATTAGTTCCCAAAGTAGCCTTGTAGTAAGTATTTTTCACAGGAAATACACTATTAAATCCAGCACAAGGAACTTTACCACTCTTGCATATTGGATCAATATCAAGACCGCTATATCCTTTGACAACATTGTATCCAAATTTATGAGGCTTCAAATAGGTAGCAGCAATTTCTTTCAAGAAGGATTCCTGTTTGGCATTTCCTGTAAATCCAATACCATCAGAACGAGCGGAATTGAAGTCAGATTCCATGGCAAAAACAATTTTATCAAAAACATTTTGACGTCTTTTCGCAAATTCCACTCCACCATGCCCTCCATTTTCTTCACTTGTCCAGAACACGGTTTGAATGGTGCGTTTGGGTTTAACTGGAAGCTTCGAAATTTGTCTAAGGGCTTCATAAGATGTGAAAGAACCACCACCATCATCCAAAGCTCCTACACCAATATCCCAACTGTCTATATGACCACCGAAAATGATATATTCTTCAGGGTATTCAGTTCCTTTGATTTCGGCTATCACATTTCTGGAAGTGTGGGTGTTATTATCAAATTTTACTTGAATATCCAAGTGAACTTTAGGAAATGGAGTTTGGTCACATTCAAGGACATCCACATTAAGCTTCTGACTTGCTCTTTTGTACATACGGTGAATGAGTGCAGCATCTTCAGGAGTAATAGCAACTGAAGGGATTTTACTTAACGTACCCTGAGTTCCAACGTGTAAGTTACTTAATCCAAAAGATCCTACAGAACGGATCATGCTAGCAACCGCTCCATTGTCCTCCGCTCTCTTTGCACCGTTACCTCTGTAACTGGTACCATTTCCATAGCCGTTATAAGGGAAATTGTATAAGACGATTTTTCCCCTGACAGCATTCTTATCCTTTGCGAGGATTTGTTCCAATTCATAAAATCCGGATACTGGGACGACATCAGCAGTTATGCCACCTTTTGGAGTTGAAACTGAGTTACCCAAAGCATTCACCTTTAAATTCACTTCACCTCGAGTTGTTGTAAACAATTTTAGAGATTCTTTCTCGCGACGCCAATAGTTCACTTTGACAGGTTCTGTATAGACATTAATGCCATCCTTTTTGATCAATTTGACGAGCCAGTCAATGGAGTCTTCTAAGTTTTTAGATCCTACCAATCTATGGCCAAATGCATCAGTCATCTCAGCCAAACGATCCCACACAATTGTGGTATTCAATGTATTATTAATCAGGTCTTTTAAACTTTTATCGGATTCATTGCTCAGTTTACCTGAGACAAAAGCCCCTAAAGTGAGTAAAATAAGAGATTTGCAATTCATTATTCTGAATCCAAAAATTACCATTAAAATTTTGGAATACTGACTAAATTTATAGTTTTTTTAATATAGTAACCATAAGGACTAAATTAAAACTTCATTTATATCATATGATCGTTTGCATTTAGACCCACCCCTCATATTGCTATGAAATCGTCATTTGGTTCTATTAAGTCAATATAACAAATGAATTATAATCAATGCTTTAATGGCTGCAAATAATGTTCTGTTTTCAATCATCAACATTTTAGATTTAGTTAAATTTGAAATTTAATAAAAAATTATTGAATTAGAATTGATTTTGAAAAAAATTGGTATAATATGAGAAAAGTGTCTTAAATTTTGATTAATTTTCATTTATAAATAATACTCAAATAGCAATTATATTGATACAGTTTTGAGCTAGATAGCTGAATATATATATATATATATATATATGACTATCAAGCAGAAATATTCAAAGTTTTGTAAATTACTTTATTATTTTACTAACAAATCATTAAAACTGCATTAATAAATGAACTGTGGATTGATACCAAAATTTACAAAACATAATATTCATAGACTGAATCTTTGAACGCCAATCTAGTATCATTATAAAAAATAAAATAATTTTTTACTAAATTCTTCATTGTGAGAATATTACTAAAAAAGCATATCACTGACAATGTTATCATAATCTATATTGATTTATATTATAAATTAAAAGATAAATTACACTGTTAGTAATAATTTTATTCTTTTAAATATCAAAATTAACTTACATTTGAAATATAAGCTGAGAATGAGATAAATATCTAATAAATATTATGTGCAATGCTATTTTAGGAATCAGAAATATACAGCTTATTGATTAGGAATATAAATAATTATATATACATACATAACCAAATATTTTTTAATTCAATAGTGAGCTAAAAATAATAAAAAGTAGGATAAATTTTAATGTCTGTTTAGCATAAAAATTGAATTGATAAAAGAAAAAAGAAAATAGAAATAATCATTACTTTATACCAAATAAGTTAAAAATTTTTTCTGTTATCCTGATATATTATTGATTATTGTAATCATTAGATCATTCAATGTATATTTAAATTGTCTATATATTTTATACAGAGATGACTTATGAATATAAAATTATAAAGAATGTCTTGCGATAGTATTTATAATTCTATATAATTTTCCATAATTAGAATATAAATCAAATTCATATCATCATATGACTGTAATAAGTGTCATTTGAAGAAAAAAATTAGTTAAAAAACGACAAATATTAATCGAGTATGTATTATATAAGAAATATATTCAAATGGGCAAACAATCTTATATATTTACTATATTAACATATTCAAGAAAAGAATTTTATGGGTTAAAATTAGTAAAATAATTTAAAATTAATTAATATAATATGTGAAAAATGCATATTTTGAAACATTTTTAAGAGTAAAATTAATAGATACTGAAAAATATTGAGGTGAAATGATTTTTGATTTGAATTCATCAATTGGCTAACTAGAGGAAATATAATCCTGAATAATTAGGATAGTCATAATAAGGAATATATAAATCATCTTAAATATCTATTCATAGAACATGTTCGGTATATAAATGACATCGTTATATATACTGATTTTTGAGATGATATAGAATTTCTAATAATTAAATGATAGACTGGGTTGCAAGTTGAACCTTTGGTAATTTGATTTTAACTAATTTAAGTATATAAATACTTTATTACCGAGTTTAATAATATCAATTTGAAAAATATATCATTTTATTAATGGTAGGAGTATTAAGCTTTGGATTTATTCAAAATACATCAAATATCTAAGTACAAAGTAGTATAGCTTTATTAATCTTCAATTTATACTATGCAGATAATTAGAAATAATATTTTTTTATTGTGTTATTATGGAACTATATAATATATTGCAACATTAAATTTGGAATAATCTATGAAAGTGCTTTTGAGAACTTATTCCAACTAAAGAATTTTTTTTTGAAAAATAAAATATTATATACAAAATTACTAGTATTATTAATATTCAACTTTTGATTATAACTTAATTTTGTTATCATTTTATAAAATTCAAATAATTAATCTAGTTCCAAAAGGAATTGAAAAAATATTATATATTTATCCTATTCTGATATTTCAATTTTATATCAAATGTATTTAAAAGTACTTAAAAAAGAAAAGATAATATTTTATTAATTTTATAAGCTATTGTTTTATTTTAAATTTAATCATTTATTTCATTTTGATAGTTAAACCAATATTATTTTTATTTTAAACTGGCTTTGTCAGTCTATAATTGAAGGACACTCTTTGTTCACTTTGTTTTCTTTATTAGATTATATCCAAATCCCATATCATTCATTTAAGCAACTATTTAAACCCAAAACTGATAAAGATAGAAGAATATTTTTTTTCTTTTGGATATTCTGCTACAACACCTCAACAGTAAGTTTCAAACCTAGAGTCCCAATATGTTAAAGAGCAGGATTAATAAATAATTTACTAAATCATATTTTGAGTACCTTTCTAACTACAACCTATATTTATAAAACTTAATATAAAAACACAACACTATCACTCTTATTGTCTGATAATTAGTAATTTGTATTTATAAAATATTGGGTTAATTAATAATATAATATATTCCTTTCCGTGCTAGAATGTTTTTCAATTTTGCTGAATAATTGTATATATTAAACATAGGGATTTGCTTTTATGAAATTTGATAATTTTAATTATCAGTTCAACATTTCAAATAAATCATTTTATAAATGTGTATTTAAATTTATTCAAATTCTGAAAATAATGGAAGAATATTAGCTTTATTATTCAAATATTAAACTATCGACTGTGTAGAATAATTAATTAGAATATACTATATCATTTTATTAAGTCTTATATGAGGGGAAAATTAGTTGAAATCTATTTAAATTATAATATTAAGAGGATATCATCTATATCGATGAGTTATTTTTAATAAATTACGATAAATAATATGCATTATTTACTATACTTTTCTAGGATTTTATTGATATTAAGAATTTCAAGTTGATAATAATATTTTGTTTAAATATCATCATTGCTTAAATAGTCAAAGATATTTATAGTATTTGTATGTTGGACAATATTGTAACATTTGAACTTTGTGAATAATATTCAAATATTTAATCTAAATATTATATATTGATAATCATAAGACATTTAACTGATATTGGATATATTTGCTAAAAGAAAAGACAAAATAATCAATTTTAGATTTATTAAAATATTCTAGCTTATAGGATGTAATAATCATATTTAGAAATTTGAGAATAGTAACACAAAAGTCACACAAGTTGAAAGATTTAATAAATTAAGTAGGATTTAAATTTAGTGATCTAGTCACATGAAATCCTTCATTAATACCTTAGTATCACAAATTATTAGAGAAATGGACTGGGTTAATATTTAAAAAGATTTCATCCATTATAACTAATACAAAATATCAAACAACTTCAGTTGGCAACTATGATATTCAATTCATCAATAATTTTTCTATTTTATCATTTCTTGTCAGTGGAAAACTATCTACAGAAAATGACAAGAGTTTAAAAACACTGATTACAAACTCCTTAAACACTATCATCGTACAGGATGGATTAGCTGAGATGACTGATGCCTATGGACATATATTACTAGGTTCTAAAAATTTGGAGGACTCTATAGATTGGCTGATCAAATTGATCAAGAACGATGGTATCAACGTTTACACGGAACCTGTCAAGATGAACTACTGGCGCAGGGAGAAATAATCCTTAAAGCTTTTTACGAAGAGTCGTGGTGAGGTAGATTCAAAGGTCAATGCTTTGGGCAATTCCGTATCTACTCCTAAAGTTGGTATCTCGGCTGAAGTAGCACCAGTGTCGGGATTTTATGAATTGGAACAACTCCTTGGTAAAGATAAAAATGCAATTAGAGGAGAGATTTTACTCTGCAACTTTCCTTTCACAGGATATAGAAATGGTACTGGATACCGCAACAAAAGAGCTAAATTAGCAGATGATAACGGAGCTGCTGCAAGTATGGTACGCTCTGTAGCTCCTTTAGGTTTGATTAACGTACACGTCGGTAACCAAAATGTATTGAATAAAATCCCATCTGTTGCAATTACTCTCGAGGATGCAGCATTGATTCAACGTATGTATGACAGAGCCACCAAGGAACTTGGAGTTGACATTTTAGACAAGTCTCAGATTCAGCTCCCTAAAGTACATTTGGATGTTCAAATTAAATTCGACAATAACACTCACGCCTCAAGAAATGTGATTGCAGAAATCAAAGGCTGTGAATACTCTGATGAGTACGTGATCTTTGGAGGGCACATCGACAGTTGGGATCTCGGAGTTGGTGCCTTAGACGACGGTGGTGGTTCTTTCACTACTTACGAAGCTCTCAGGCAAATTTCAAAGCTTCGCGTTAAGCCCAAGCGCACCATTCAAACAGTCTTCTGGACTAGTGAAGAAAATGGTGGCACTGGAGGTATTTCATTCGCTAAGAAGTGTGAAAAAATGTTTGATAAAATGGTATTTGTCATGGAATCTGACGGTAACTCTGCTTGATCTGATGGCATTAGCTTCACCAGAAATTCTAAACAAGAAGCCTTCCTTAAAGAAATTGCTACCACCTACTTGAAACCTTACGGGTTTGGGTACAATGTTGGCAAAGGTTACAGTAGTACCGATATTGATCCAATTTGTAAGGATGGCAAAGTGCCACGTGCTGCATTTATCAGTAATTTCCCAGTTAAAAACACTTATTACAATGCTACTATGGGAGAGAATAATGAAGATATTCCAAGCGGTTATTTCTGGTATCATCATACCGATGCCGATCGCATGGAAGCTTTGAAGCCAGACCAATTAGCTCAGTGCTCCGCAACTATGGTTGCTTACGCGTTTGCCATTGCTCAGTATGATATTGCACTTCACAAGATGAAATAACTTCTATTCTATTTAAATATATTATTTATTAGTATTTAAATGTAGATAACATATTTTATACATATTTGAATAATTCATTGCTTATATCAGAAAATTATTTTTTGAATTATTGATTTTAACTAGTTAATTAATAAGAACTTTGAACTTTTTAGGGATATTATATAATATTTAATAATCAAAATGATTAAATATATAGTTGGTTGTATCCACTTTTAGATAGGGGTTTATTTGACAGTATTTAAAATGTTTACCGATAGATTTAACTAATTGTGTTTTGTAATTATATATAACTAATTATATATTATTAAAAAAAATAAATTCAATTGTTCTTTCATTTTAAAATATCAAATCGAACTGCATATTCTGACTAAAAATAAATAATTTTGTATATTATATTTCTTTTGAACTGAATGAAAAAAATAACCCACAATTTGTGTTTATATGACTCATTATAAGCTATCTTCAAAAATTATCTATATAAAAACTAATCTTCAGAATATATATATATTATTATTTATATTTTTAAAAAAAATCCATAATATTTTTTATAAATAATGTAGAGGATGGATAGGCATTAATCAATATTTTTCAATACTTATAGTATTTCAATTTTGTTACTCGTTATGAAGCATTTAATATCATGGATTAATATATTAATAGAATTTTGATAAGAATTATATTATTTTGGATAAAGTTGTGTATGTTTCAATAATATCAATATTATATATATACTTTGATGGAGTATAAGATAATAGTTAGTAAGTCAATAATAATATATTAGAAAAGTAGCTTATAATAGATTAAATATATATTGATTTATCTCTACATTAATTATTAACAGGGAATTTTTTATTTTATGTTTTTTAGATAATCTGGTAAAATGATTTTCAAATTTTATTTTTTTGCATATTTGGCAAAAATATGTTATTACTCTGAATTTTAAATAATGAGAATTTTTTGAGATTAAAAATAAATAAATATTTTTAATAAGTTATAAAGTTCAATATATAATATAAAATCTAGCTTTTCTTTTATTATTAATAGATATTTCTTATATATTTAACAAACTCTTAATAATTAAAAATATGATTTTTTTATTAAAAATTGTAATATATTGCTTTTATATAACAATTAAGTTTTATTATATAATTTTTTTAATAAGTTGATATTTTAACTACTTAAAGTATTTTTGATTATATAAAATATAATCCAATGAATATACTAGATATGGTAGCTTTTTTTAATTATTTTTAATTAGAATCTTTTAAAAAACTAACTTTATGTATTTTGCAACTAATATATAAAATAATAGGTTTTTTAAACTATGGTCAAAATACCACAGAAAAATAATTTTATTTACAAAATAATATTAACTTTGATATTAATAATTTTTCCCTCAAATAATATATAAGGATAGCATATACTATTATAATCTATAATAATAGTTTATATCTATCTATAAATAAAAAATATATTTATTAGAGTTTATAAAAAACATTATTTTAACTTAACCTAGTATTTTGATTTATGCTCTAATCAAGAATTATATAACAAAATTCATAAATTATTAATTATAATAATTCACTATAAAAATGTTTATTTAATTATTGCTACTTTAGTTTTTTGAGCTTTAGTTAAATAATAAAATATTTATTTTATATTATTATTAATTGATTTAAGCTTTAAATCTATATATATATAGTATATTTATATAATTAAAATTAAAATATTTTGATAATTTTTTAATTAAAGCAATAGGGTATCTTGTAATATATCTTTTTACTATATTAATAATTAAGGAAGTTATAAGTAAAATTAGTTTTTTAAATTTTAATAAGTTTTAAATAATTTTTTTAACTTTAGAGTAAATTACTTAATAATAAATAGTTGATTTAAATAAAGCATCTTTTTCAAAAGCTTTTTTAAATTTGAAAATATTTTAAAAAGTTTATACCTAAGTTTTATAAATGTCAAAATAAAAAACTTTACATGATGATTGTTTAATTTGAGCATGATTATATTAAACAATAAATTTTTAAAAGTTAGTTTTTTAATAAAAATATATTATATATAGTTTAAAGTTATTTATTCTCCTATTGATTATATATATATATATATTCTTCTGAAACTAATAATATGTTTGAAAAATCCAAAAATTAAAATATTTCTCATTTTCTTCAATTTTGAGGTAATATAACTGATTGATAAAAAAATGAGAATTGATTATCAACTTTGTTAATATGGCTGTGACCTGATATTGGCTATATTTATGTTTTTTATCTCAATTTGTACAAGATAACTGGATAATGCTGATAAAAATTCAATGTTATTAGTACAGACGTATATTTAATACAACTATAGTGCAGGATGGATTAGCGGAAATGATAGAAAAGTCTAAATCAAGATTAGTTAAAGCTCAAGGTCTTTGGAACTTGATTGAATTGGTAATCAAGCTGCAAGAAAAACACCAAATAACTAGAAAAAGTTTCATAGTAGACTGCTAGTAACAAAAGAAAGCATCTTTAATTCTATCAAGTCAAGTAAAAGATTCTATATACACTAAAAAACAATTCATCGTAGCATTATAAATGGGTAAGAAAGTAACACATTTTATAAATTATATTGGGGACCAATTATTATTGGATTGAAACGGCAACAGCAAAAGAAATTGATTTCTTAGTAAACAACGCTTTATCTTTACTTAATTAAATATTATAGTAATAATGCATACTTTTTGTATGGTATTAGCATAGAAAATATTGACTCAGTTGCTTATTTCGTCTAAAGCATTACACTTTTTTGTTTTCGCACCTTACATTTAATTTATATATTTTCTCATGCTCCATTATCTTAGATGATAATTTTTGATGAATATAAGAACTTACCAATACATAAATTAACTGCTGAACTGAATATGTATTGAACAGCAATGAATTTTGGTATTGAAAGCTTTATCTAGAATTAAAAAGCTGAAATTTAAATAGAGATATATTTAAGAAATATCTGACTCTGAATTTGTTTATAAATTTATAATTTAAGTCATTTTACAAAATGTTAAAATAAGGAAATGAATGATATTTCATGTAGATTTCTATATAATAAATTCAGCATAATATTACCATAGAATCAAAGAAATAAGAAATTTTTTAATTTCTGATTTTTCAAACATATTATTAGTTTCAAATAAAAATAAATATACAAAACAAATAGGAAAATAAATAGTTTTAAATTATATATATATATATATAATAACTTTTTTGATTAAAAAAATAACTTTTTAAAATTAGTTATTTAATTTAATTATACTTAAACTAAATAGTAACCATCAAAAGTCTTTTATTTTAGTATTAGTAAAACTTAACTATAAACACTTTAAAATCATTTAAAATTTACAAGCAGTTTTTAGTAATGAAGTATTATTTAAATTAACAATTTATTATTGGGTAAATTATTTTAAAGCTAAAAAAGAAACTACTTAAAACTTGTTAAAATCTAGAAGATTAATTTTAACTATTATTATTTTAATTATTAATAAAGTAAAAAAAACATATTAAAAAATACTTTTTTATTTTAGCTAAGGGATTATCAAGATACTTTAATATACTAACCTACAAAAGGGAGTTATAAAATCAAAAATATATATATTTTAATTAATAACTAAAACAATTGTATATATTATATTACTTGAAACTATAATATATAATTAAGGTATATCATTTAATAATAAATAAATATATTTAAATATATTTAGTAAACTATTAGTAAAAATATTAACCATTAATATTTAACTAAGGTAAGTTATAAATTTACAGGTTTTTGAGATAAAAGGATATATTTAACAATATATAACTATATCTTTTTTCTCTCTTTGCTATTATTTTATATAATATTTTATAGATATACTAAATTTTTTTTATTAGTATTATTATACCTAAATCCCTCTTTAAAAAAATCTACTTATACATTAATCAACTTTATAAAAAAGGTAAATTAACTTATAATATTGTTAGAATTACTAGTGTTAGTTAGTTTACTATAGTTAAAGTTGTTAAGAATAACAATAAAGAAACATTTAAACTTAAACTTAAATGTACTAAAATCATAAATAAACATGATGAGAAGTATATTTATAGGTTAGTTAATATAGGTAAATGTAGTATTACTATAGAAATACAACAGGAACTATAAAACTATACAAGAATATTAGTTAACACTAATATTATTATATGTGTTTTATATTAACATAGATACTACTTACACTTTAAGAAAAAACACCCCTAACTAAAAAAATCCCACTATAAAATTAGACAAGAGTTTAAATATCATCACTAATATTAAACTAAAACTAATTAGAGTAAGGTTATTTAGTTTAATGAAACAAAAATATACTTTAGTGGATTTAATAAAAAAGTTAGATACTTTAGAAAAGATGTAGAATTACTTTATAACTATTATGTTAATTTTACTTAAAAGTATAATAGTAGGTTAATTATTATTTAGGGATGTATATTATCTTTAGGTATAAAGTATCTTTGTAAAATTAATAGGGGAATTAATATTGAAATGTACTAAAGTATTTTAAATAATAAATTAAAAAAAACCATTGAATAATATAGGTTAAATAAATCTAATGTTATTTTCTAGTAAGATAATACTTTTTATTATACTACAGCTTCTACTACCAAATAGCTTAAAAATAACAAGATAATAGTTATAAAGTAGCTTCTTTAATTTTTTAACTTTAATCTAATTAAACACCTTTAGGATTAGTTAAAAAAAGTTATTAAAGCTTTCCCCCCAATAAAAAATTTAAATTAACTTTAGAAATATGTTTAAAAAGTATAGAACAAGATTAACCCTTCTTAATATAAAAAGTTAATTGATTCTATACCCTACAAACTTAAAGAAGTTAGAAAAGCTAAAGGTAAATATACTAGGTTTTAATTTTTTTTTATCACCAAAAACCTACAAATTTATAATTCACCTTAGGTAAAATTTAAAGGTTTATATTTTAACCAATTAATAACTAAATATCATTATTTAATAATATATATAACTAATAAATATAATAGATTTTAATTATTTAATTTAAGTTTATTATATTAAATATTAATTAAGTTATTAGTAAAAATATAAGTGTTTTTGATTTTATAACTTACTTTTATAAGTTAGTATATTAGTTATATATGTATTTTATATATATTAAAGTTTAAACTAAAATTAATTAATAAAAATATAAAATAAATACCTTATATTTTAACTAAAGCTTAAAAAAAGTTAGAGTAACTATTGTTAAATAAAATTTACTAAGATATAGTTAGAAATTAAAATTTTTACAATAAATTATTATAATTAATGAATCTTAGATTTTTTTATATAATCTTTTACTAAAACATAAATTAAAGTGTTAGATTAAGTTAAATTAAACCCCTCTAAAATTTTTTTTAAATAAACACTTTATTGATAAATAAATATTAATTATTGTAATAGATTATAATATCATATGCTATTCTTATTTAAAATTTTAAAAAAAAATCAATTAATAGTAAACTTTATATTTTTTTTTAAATAAAACTATTTCTAATTAGTATTCTCAATATAATTTAAGAAAACCTATTATTTTACATGGTAATTATAAAATATATAAATTTAAAGTTATAAAAAACTTTTTAATTAAAAATAACTGGAAAAAACTACCACATTTAGTATATTCTTTAGATTATAACCTATTTAATTATAATTGTTTTAGGTAATTAAAAAACTAATAGGAAAGAAAATTTTTGCAAGAAAATTTAATTGGTTTGCAAAACATCAAATTTTAGTCTTTAATAAAAAGAACTATTTTTTAAGTGTTAGATCTTTGTTAAAAGTATAGCAAAAAGTTATTAGAAATAAAAGAAATTATTAATTTTATATTATATATTTATTTTTACTTTTTATATATTAAAATGTTTACTTTTTTTTCAATTGCAAAAAATTCCCATTATTTAAATTACAAAGTAATAATATACATTTGTAATTTTTATTTAGGTTTTATACTGAGTCATAATATACCATATATTAAAATAAAAAATCAAGTAATGAAATCTAAATTCAAACAATTGAAAGAAGGAATATACTTTATAAAATAATTTATATTCAAATATGATTATCAGAACCTAGACATTTTCTTCTAGAAAATATGCATGTATATGTATTAGTAAAGGCTCAATAACCTTTTTCTAAATATATAAATAATTAATTCTAAAATGAATTTGCTGAAAAATTCAATTAAATTTTCAGGGAGATTATTATAATTAAGTTGCATAATTGTTCATAAAAGCTAAAAAACAAATTAAAATAATAATTTTAAATGAAGTGAAATGATTCAACAAGAATATTTGTATATTATAGTTTTTAATCATGTAATATTTTTCTATTATCCATTTTAAAAGTAGCTATTCAATTTTGTAAAAATTGATCAATTAATTTATCAATTATGGTATTCCATTGTATTCAATCATTCACAATCCACTTCGTAGCTAATTTTTTGATATTAACTTTAGAGCTAATATCTGTTATATTAGATTTAATACCATAGCTTATGAACGAAAGATTATGATGATATATATCCAGTAAAACACAGTAATTTTTTATGTTTTGCATTATGATTTTTGGTTATATTAAGAAATACTGGTAAGATCTTAAAATAGTTTACTGTTTAATTATGCAAAATGCAAGTCATATTAATTTTTAAATGCATAACAAAGAAATAAGGTAGATTATTAATAACTATATTCTCAATAATAGTGTTATTAACAAATGAATAGATCAAGTAATAGAATGAACCCACACACTATTATCTATAATAATATGCCATACACTTCTCTTGTAATCCATGAAAATAATATAATTGTAATTACAGCATATAATAAATATTATCTACTGGCTCAAAAAGCAAATTTTCACTTTAAAATCACAATATTTTATGAATTCATAAATATTTTAACGTTATTTTGGTATTATGTTAAAATAAAGGATTTAATAACTTTCATATTATATAAGTTATAGCGTTCGAGAAAAATTTCAATATAAGCCAAGATGACTGAATAATATAGAATTTTGAACTTTGCTAGAATTAAACAAAGAGAATTTAACAAGCTATCATACTATGAAAAAATATTCTATATCGACTACTTTAAGAATTTACAAGTAAAAACTAATCAAAAGGGTGTCTCAAAACCTAATATGGTAAAACAGTTTTAGTGAACTTAAATTCGGATTATCTAATATAAAAACTTACCTTGCTTAGGCTGTCTAAATTCTATGTCTAGCCAAAGAAATTAAAAAATATAAACTGTTTCAAATATCAATTACATGCCTCATTAAAACAATAAACACAATTACTATATTTTGATATAATTTTCATAATAAATTAATTAAATGATAAAATAAAATTGATTAGAAATTTAAATTATATCTTATATTTTAATTAAAGATTAAATATTTTAAAATACAAAACCAATATAAATTGATATTATTATAATTCTTATCATAATTAGTTTCAAAAATTATTTAAATAGATAAATTATGGATCCTAGTATATAATTTATTAGCAAAAAATACAAAGAATTCTTGGGTCAAAAAATTCAAATCATTATAATAAATTATAAAATAGAATTATTTAAAAAAGAAATATTATTCAGTATAAATTACAATAATTCAACATTCCAATAATTATAACAAGTAAAAATGAAAATATTTTGTAATTTTTTAAAAACCAATGTTACTAAATGGTGTAAGAAGAAATCTATTAGATGCAATTTATTTTAAATAATATATCTCATACACATATGAGTAAAGCTATTGAAGCTTCACTTATTAAAAAGAACAGGTCTTTATTACCAAATCTTCTATACTCACTACATATTATTCTTTGTGACTATGGTTGTATTAGTAAGCTAAAAAATTGAATTTCAGAAGGAGAGTTGATATATTTCAAATATTTTAAAATTAGAAATGTGATTTTAAAAATGAATATTAAAAAATAATGTTTAAGGGTTAAGCAATTACAATTAATACGGTATTGTGTTATTAAATAAGGATGAAAATGGTAACTACTAAAATGATATTACCTTTATACTTGCTTTTTGTATTTTGTTAAAGTAAAAATTCATATATACTGAACTTTTTGAACCATCATTTAAAATAATAATTTAGTTAATAACATTTTTAAAAACGAAAAACATTAGTCAAGCAAAAAAACAAAGTTATAAACATATAGAAAATAAATTGATACTTGAATTTTTCAAAAATCAAATTAGAATAGTAAAATTATAATATATCGTTTTATTCTCATTTAACAAAATTTATATTTCAAAATTTTACTTTTTAATATTTATGATAATATTTATAAATGGATATATACCTTTGAATTATTTTTTTATAACACAGTATATAAATTTCTCAATATAATATTAACGAATATTATCACATTTAAAACTTAAAATCTGGTTATTTTTAAAAATTGAAAATTTTAATCACATAATATTTGACCAATTAAACCAATTGAACAAATTAAGGGAAAATGGAAAAAATATTTTAATTACAAAGATCAATATTAAAATATTTTTATAATTGAAATTATAAAGTATCTTAAATTAATATATATTATTAATACAAATGATAATATAAACTTAATTAGCTTTTTTATAGGAAATATGGTATTAATTATAAAGCAGATGGATTACTATTTATTATAATTGATATAGAACAAAATTGGTATTAATCTGCTTAAAGCATATCAAATTATTTTTTGCATGATTTTAATAAAGTATAAATATACAATTTGAAATACTGAATAAATAAATTGAGTTCGTAAACAAATGAATGTAAAAATAAATTATCTAATTGGATTATTTTCCTTGGCAACGACCACTGCTAA
Source organism: Conidiobolus incongruus B7586 (assembly GCA_000697335.1). Classification (NCBI taxonomy): domain Eukaryota; kingdom Fungi; phylum Entomophthoromycota; class Entomophthoromycetes; order Entomophthorales; family Conidiobolaceae; genus Conidiobolus; species Conidiobolus incongruus. The sequence goes on from JNEM01009059.1 coordinate 31,030, forward strand.
ACTTGGTGAAGAAGCTGATAAAAATTTAAAACAGCTAATCACCAATACGCTAAACTCTACTATAGTATGGGATCGAATTGCTGAAATGACTGATACATATGGTCATCGACTGGTTGGCTCTACAAACCTTGAGAAGTCTATTGATTGGTTAGTGGAATTAATTAAGAAAGATGGCATAGATGTCAAGACTGAACCTGTCAAGGTCGACTACTGGTATCGCATTCATGAAAAACTCACTTTGTTCACTGACACAAGGGGAGAAGTTCCTCTCAAGGTTGCTGCATTAGGTAATTCAGTGTCTTCTCCAGAAGGAGGAGCTACTGCCGAAGTTGTCCCTGTGTCAGGTTTTGAAGAAATGGATGCTATTTTAGCAAAAGACAAGGACTTCTTCAGGGGCAAAATTGTACTTTATAACTATCCATTTAAGAACTATGCTAATGGGCTCATGTTCAGTCATAAAGGTGCTAAAAAAGCTGAGGATAATGGAGCTGTTGGCAGTATGGTCAAATCAGTGGCTCCTTTTGGTTTGAATACCCTTCATGTAGGGCACCAAGATACACCTAGTAATATTCCATCAGTTGCTATTACCGCTGAGGATGCCAATCTTTTGACACGTATGTATAAGAGAGCAAATGGTCAACTTGCTTTGAATGGTATAGAAAAAGATATAGCGGTACCCCCCAAAGTATGTCTAGATATCAAAGTGGGATTCGAAAACCAGACTAGAATTTCGAGAAATGTTATAGCAGAAATCAAAGGTAGTGAGTTCCCTGACGAATATATTATATTGGGAGGCCATATCGATAGCTGGGACTTGGGTGTTGGTGCAATGGATGATGGCGGTGGATCATTTAATTCATATGAAGCCTTAAGACAAATATCAAAACTTCCAATGAAGCCAAGGAGAACAATTCAAGCTGTATTTTGGACTAGTGAAGAAAACGGAAATGTAGGTGGAAAACAATTTGCGAACAATCGTAAGGATATAATGGATAAAATGGCTTTCGTGATGGAATCTGACTATAATTCTGCTAAAGCTGTTGGTATCCGTTTTACTGGAAATAGTAAGCAAGAGTCATTCTTGAAAGATATTGCCAATACTTATCTTAAACCTCACGGATTTGGGTTTACAGTTGGCAAAGGGTTCGGAGGATCTGGCATAGATCCAATTTGCTCAGAAGGTAAAGTTCCTTGTGCAGGCTTCGAGAGTGCATATCCGGTCAGAAATACCTATTTCAATGCTTCAATGAGCACAAATGACGAAGATATTCCAAGTGGTTACTTTTGGTTCCATCATACTGATGCCGATCGCATGGAAGTTTTGAAACAAGAACAATTGGCTAAATGTTCCGCAACTATAGCTGCTTACATTTATGGTATTGCTCAAAATGACGAAGCACTTCATAAAATGAAGGTGTATTAATAGAAAAGTAAAATATTTATTAAACTACTAATGTAGTTGAATAAATATTTTATAAGCTAATAACCTTATATTAGGGAGATTCAGAAACTCAACTTGAAAAATACAATTCTTTTGATTTATAACTTAAATTTTATCAAATTTATGTCAAAAATTTATGTGCATTTCCATTTTAATCATGTTTGTTCAGATTTACTTTCGATATTTTATAAGATTATCATATCTCTTTAAAAGTAAACCAGAGTATGTTTATTTATCATTTAATTCTATATTATAATACAGTATATAAAATGAATATCATATTTGTCAATGAAGCTTAGTATTCTAGCTATAATTATATTTATTATTCTTGAATATATTGAACCATTATAAATTTAAAACATAATAAAATAATAATCAATAATATAGGATTTTTAATATAGCTAATATTTTTTTATTGAATTTGGTTAATTTCATTAATTAACATAGTATAATAATATATGGTATATATAATATTATTTTTATTTTTCAATTATAGAATTAATTCAATAATTTATTGAATAATCAGTCAAAATTAATTACCTTATTAAACTAGGTTTTATGATTTAATTTAATATTACTATAGAAATGAAATAATAGCAAAATATTAAAATGAAAATTATTTAAAAATGATAATATATAATTTAAAAATTAACACATAATATAAAATTAATACTCTCTTTAATTATTAATTATTTTTTATACTTTTAGCAAGATTCTAAGGTTAAAATTTAGTTTTTTTATTAAGACTAAAAGTTAATATCTTATAAATTAATTTAGCTTATTTAAAAGAATTTATTTTCTTATAAGTATTTTATTTAATTACCCAAAAAAAATTATAATCTTATGGGTTTTAAATTAGTAAATAAACTTGATAAGATAGTTTTTTTTAATTTTATATATATAAAATCTTTTATAATTTCATTATATATTTTTTATATTTTTTATATTTATTATGAATATTAATCAATATTTTTAACTTAAATTAAAAACATTAATTAAGAATTAATTTATTTAAAAAATAATATAAAACTTACTAATAATTAACTTCTCTTAAAAAATTAGATAATTAGATTATATAACACTATAAACAATTGTAAGTGAATAACAACAGTTAAGGGTAGAGGAAATGGGTCTCTCAACCCTTAGGAAATATATGATAACTGGATCCTTCAGTATTAAGGTGCTAACTAATAATAATAAGAAATATATTAATAGTTAAGCAAAAGGTTTATTTGTGTAAGAAGTAATGTAAGCCAGAGTCCTAGCTAGAGAGAAGGATCTGAGTCCTTTTTATAGCTAAGTGGAATATATACACATAAATATGTAAGGCTGAGTAATAATAAGGTTACTCAGACATGGGGATTTGTAAAATGTTGATAAAACCTAATTTAGATAATCAGGTCCTTAGTAGTGAATTAGAGTGAGAAAAGGTATCAATTAAGTAGCAATTGCCATAATACTTATAATTATAATAATAATTAATATTTATATATTAATAAGATATTTTTTATTAGGATTTATAAAAGGATTATTTTAACTTAAACTAGTATTTGACTTAGTAATTAAGTAAAAAATTATATAAAATAATTTAAAATTTATCTATTATAATAATTTATTATAGAAATTTCTGATATTGGTTATATATTAATATTTTTGATTTAGTTATAATTATTTTAATTATTTTAAATATTATATTAAATTATATATAATTTATTTTTATATTTTTATTATTTAATCTAAGTTTAAACTATAATATATATATTATACTATTATTATTATTAATATTAAACTTATTAAATCATTTTTTAGTTAAAATAAAATATAGTTTTTTAATTTATCATTTATTATATTAAATAATAAAATAAAAATAAAAATTAATTTTTTAAATTTAAATCAATTTTAAATTATATCCCTTTTAGCTTTAAAGTGGTAAATCTAGTGATAAAGGGTAGATTTAGATAAAATATTATCTTCATAAGCTGTTTATAAATTTTAAATAATTTTAGAAAATTTATGATTAAATTTTTATAATATTAAAATAAAAACCTTTTGATGATCACTATCTAATTTAACTATGATTAAATTTAACTTTAAATTTTAAATTAAAAATATTTTAATAAAAAAATAATTATAAAGTATATTCAAAGAAGTATTAATTCTTTTTTATATTTTATATATAATTAATTTTTCAAAAATAACAATATATTTGAAAAACCAGAAATTAAAAAATTTACCATTTATTTCTTTCTGAACTAATATTTAAGAAAAACTAATCAAAAAATAATGTAATTTTATCTTATATCATTCCAATTGAAATTATTAAGGTAGCTTATAATTTTTTAATTTATGTATTTTATATTCTGATTGAATTATTAAATTGGTAATTTTATAATGACCTTGAATTATTAATAATAATAATTTTGATTGCAAAATGATAATATGAATAATTTGATTATAATATAGTCAATGAAATATATTCATAAACTAAACCTCATTTTTCTAAAAAATTTGTTTTTCATTATATTATTTGACTAATCCCATTTATTAATAATAATTATATAATTATTAAGTTATTGGTTGAATTAAAATAGATCAATTTTTGATTCTAATACTTGGGTGTTCTGATTAGACTCAACTTTCACTCATTAATATTACTTCGGAATTAAAATTGTTAAATATTATTAATAAATTAAACACTTAAGTATATTTGATATTCTCAAAAATATATTGACCTAAGTATCATAAACAATGACACAACATTACAATCAATTGTTTCAATTTAAAATTAATATTCAATTAGAGGACAAGATTAATAATATTTTTTCATTAACATCAAATTAAGTTTGAAGATATAATCAAAGATATTTTTATCTTGAATTGAATTTTTTATATCAAAACGACATAATTGTTAAACTAAAAATTATTTAAGGTGTAGAATGTTTTTTATAATATAAATTTAACTAATCAGTACTATTGGGTAACTTGATCAGGCAGTATTAAAGTCTTCTCTGTAGAAATTAACATTATAATTGTGATATTAAACATTTGATTTGACAATATATATATAATTATATCACCTAGAATTGATCTTATAATTCTAACTTGAAAATTAGCGTTAGATAATAAATTGATAAAATTACTGATTTTACATATATCGGATATAATATATATATTTTTTGATTCTGTTTTAAGTTATTTTTGTCTTAAATTTTATTCGATTTATAAAGGCGATATATTCAGTATGAAATATTAGTTAATGGGAAGATCAATTTTAGTTAGATAGTTAATAAAAGTTGAGGCATTCAATTATATTAATCGCTAGATATGTTGATAACATTATCTAAATATAATTCCAGCTCGAGCAATATATCTTTTGTGCGTTTCAATGTTCAACAGCTTTGTACAATTGTTTGATCCTGTTTAGATGATGTTTGAAAAGTTAAATATTATATTATTGGATCAAATTTTCTCTATTCGAATCAGAACTGGGTTTAGAAAAAAAGCAAAATTTGATTATACAAGCAATGAATACTATGACGGCAGTGATCGAAATGCCGATTGTAATGGCATCTGTATTTGTTGAAACTGTAGCACTCGAATGTACGAATCTCTTATCTAAGTGCATTTTGACTCTTCATTGAAATAATAAATTTTACACTTTAATCATCTCGTATCCTTTTATACTTCGACTCAAAAATTCTAAATATAAATTTTAATTAAGCCAAAATTGTTAAATTGGTAAATCATTTCAACTCTTATCATATTTTATAGTATATATTCATCATTGGTTTAATTTTGATAGGTGTTTATTATTAAATGGGAATTTTAAATTTCGGACTGACAAAGTGGAGCAATATTTAATCATATGCTGTGTGGTGAAAGAAAATTCTTCCTACCATTTCGGCCATTATAATATATCAATTCTCTTAGTGTAACCTATTAGAATGATATATATATATATATATATATATTAAAAGCTTTTTCAATAGTGCTATATTATGTTTAGAAAGGATATATTTATTGATTTTATAAAAAGAATATAGTAAAAATAATTCTTCCATAAACTAGTTTACATATGAAAATTCTTAATACAGTCCGAACTTCAAATAATTAGCCTGCATTTTTACAATTCATTTACCTTATTAATCATCCAAGGTACATATTCTCATTAATATTTTCAATGTGAATATTAGATGATCATTTAGCAGGTTAACTAGGGATAAATTGCTAAATCAAAAATGATACTTTCAGATTAATTAATATTATATCATTGATTTGAGATCAGATCTTTATAATTATAACGATTTAAGTTTTGATAAAAGCAGATCCAAAATTATTATCACACTTAATTATTAGAAACTTCATATACAGTTATATATAAATGACCGATTTCTGAAATTCGATTATATTAATTCACAAAATAGATAGTTTTTGTTAAATTTATTTTATCAAATACATTTTAAATTATGATTTATTCAATTATTAATATTTATATTCATTTGTTATAATTAAATCGATAAAATAAAAATTATTTTAGTGTGTTTTTATGTTCTAATTATTGCTTAGTTAAAATCATATTATAATACCTTACTTTGATTTAAGCTTATATCCAATTAAAATTTTGATTCTATATTCTTTAAGGACGCACTATTTCAATTATTATATCATTTTAATAAATAACTGTTTATAAATTATAAATCATTGACAATAAAGTTAGAAATAAGGATAAGTGATTTATTTGTGATTGCATTACACATCATAACCTTTCCAATATTGTATAGACTGAAAAAAATTTTGGGTAATAATTTCTATTTATTCACATTAAATGTCTCACATTTTGGCATATATTAACTAATTTTATGAATATTAAAAATTTGATTATACAAGATATATTTTATAAATGTGTCAATATTCATAAAATAATATGTATGCGGATAATCGAAAATGAATTTTTCAAAAATTGCTTCAAATGATAAAAACAGCGATATTATTCTTTTATTGACAGAATTTTAATCACAAATCAAAAATCTTATATGACTAATTAGAATTCAACTATTATGATACCTTTGAGTTATGAGCAGTTTTAACTTTTAATTTTTAAAATGAATATTTTAGTGAATTCAAATTATATATTTTCATATATAATAATACTTGGATATGAGTATTCATAATTCTAAGGTTTATATAAATTGGATACCTATTTCTTCAAATTGTATACTTATATTATTTCCAATGAAATGCTGTTTGTATCAAAAATTCTCTTGAAATATAAATTTGTATTCTATACAAATGTATATAGTAATATTGATGGTAATCAAATTAATCATATATTTATTAATAACGAAATAAAATATCAACTGTAAAAATATAAATACGCGAGCTATGTTGAATTTTATAATATTGATGGTAAATCTGGGTAAATTAACAACTCAACAATTCTGATATATTCTGAAAAAGCAAGGAAAATAATATTGAGAAATTCATATTCGATACTAATGTTACATAAATAAAATATCTTACAGGTAAGCGAATATTTTATTGGTGAAATTAATAGGATAATTTTGACGAACACTGGAGTAGATATGAGATTTTATAGTGGTGATTATATTTCAAAGAATATCAACAGGTTTGCGTATATGAAAAATTTTGACACAAAATTGGATAGCGAATTAATACTAGTATAAGAAATTATTTTAAACTGCTTTCATAAACTAAACGAACACTACTATCTATGAAAAGAGAATTGAATATGGCTTCATGGTCTAGTGGTATGATTCCCGCTTTGGGTGCGGGAGGTCACGGGTTCAATTCCCGTTGGAGCCCATAAAGTTTTGTCTTTTTTGATTACTCTATTCTCCATATTTCATATCTTCAAATTATTTTTTCAATCCAAATAACAATAATAAACAATCTTTTTCGAATAAAAATCATATATACACATATAATAACTTTTATTTTGGGATAAATATTGTCTATTTAATCTGAAGCAACAAAATAATATTTGGAAGGTACGAGTATTGACAACTGTAAATGTGGGAGGAAATAGACTTTTAGAGTTTAAACAGGTAATCTCTAGTGGTAAACAATTGATTACCACAAAATTAAGGGAAATTAAGGGGGTTCACCAAATTAGGTGAAATAGCTTACTGCAAATTGGATTCTTCGAATAAAGTAAATATCTCACACTTCTCACTACTCAATACTTTTGTGAGTGTTATTAGAAAAATTTAAAGATTGGATACTTTTCAAAATGAAGATAGAAAGATGTGTTTATTAATTTGCTTGTGGTAATCTAGTATTAGTTTCAATTGTTAATGTTCGTGAATGTAAATGCCTTACAGGCAGAAAATGATGAGTTCAACCAGTTCATGAAATGAGGTACATCCAATGTGACTTCTTACATCAGTGTCATAATCAGAGTTCTTAAGTGATGGACAAAATTATTTCCCATCAGTATTAAAATGCATCATTCACTTCTTCCACGAAAGCAGTCACTGTCAAGCACTGGTCAATAATACTTTGACTTAAATATTCTATATAATCTGTCCATCTTATTCACTGAGAGAAATTTCAAAGACTTATTCAAATATCTGTCCCTTAATTTGTGAGCAATCTCCTACTTTATTCTGATACTTATTTTTAACAATTGAGTTAATTTTATCGAACCACCAGAATTATCATTATTTTTTACAATGACATCAGTCATATAGTAATTAATATACTTCATAGAATTGAGTTTGCCTGGTTAATTTATAATTTTCCTTATAAAAAATATTTATCATTGTTGTTTTGACTGAGGTTTAATATTAATAGAATTTGAGTATCCTTTACAATCGTTACTGATTTTTGGTTTGACAACGTGGTTTTGATGTATTTAAAGATGGAATGCCTGAAATAAAAATATCATAAGAAAACGAACGGATAGTTTCATGCTCAACATTGAATACTTGAACAATAACGTTTTTTTCAAACACAATATATGTGGATTATTATTAATTTTACAATCATTGATTCGAGAGTCCAGTTTCTTTAAAATTTTATCCAACCCAAATCATAAAGGTTATTACAGCTATATAACAAACTGATAATAATGGAATACTAACTTTTATTGACACTTAATAAATGTAATCTTTATTGTCAAAAGTGTCTGTCATTAATATGGGCATCGAGGTAAACAGGCTGAAAAGTGATATTTTTATACAGCATTTGAATTTTTCATTTAATGATTTTCTTGGGTTTTTGGTCATTTTTGAAAAATCATAAATTTATTTTAATTTGTATTGTCCTGCGCCTATATATTATCTTACAATCTATGTCATAAATTGGCATTCGCTTAAATGATGATTTTACAAAATTTATTATTTGTCAAGTCAACTGCAATTTATAAATATCAAGATATTGATAATTTAATTAATCATAACTCCTATTGATATCTCATATTATAATTTGTCCTAAACTTGAATTAATAAAATATTGTTAATATTCAACTTAAATTTCAAATTATTAAAGGAGAGCACTTATCATGAATCAACTTTGCTTCATTAGTTCAAGATGATTGCATATTAACATTTATGTATAATTGAGAAATTTTAGATTCAAGTGAAATTGAGTACAAGTTCTAATTATGTATTTTCAGAATTTAATTATATATAAAAGGTAAACTAAACATTCGGTTTGTAATTGTGAACTTCTTTAACTAATATATATAGAGATATATAATTTTTATGAATAATTATTTTTGCTTTGATTTTATATCAAATATTTAATTTTCATATAATATTAACATTTCCAAGAGATTCAAAAAAAACCAATTTGAATTTTATATAATAATACAAGACATTTGAGATATTATGAAAGATATTTAGAAATACAAATATAACAATTATTTGTAATTGAATTTTGAAATAAAATTTCATAATAAAGTTATCAAGAAATATTTTTTTATAATTTTAATCTACTAAATAACTTAGAATGATTAAACAAGGTAAACTTGTAGTGTGAGTAGACAATTTAGTGTTTTTACTTTTTTCACTTGATGGTCCGTGATTATTGGTATCATGACAGATACGACGAGTAAAAGTTTGCTTATAATTGATTAATTGTAAGATTTAATTGAACATTATTTACCAAAACAATTTCACACCAATATTTGAGACTACAAATAATACCATTTATATTTACATACATTATTGATTCCTAAATCATTTATAATTGCCGTAAATAGCTTGATAGTTAACAAGCTTTAATCAAATCTTTGACTGTGAATATATACCTTGAAATTGGAAATTTAAAAATTTGTATAAAAGGTATAATATTCATATTTTAATTTATGATTCATTTTTGCTTCAATTTATTGATTTTATATACATTTATAAGTCTTATTGACATCTAACACTCAATATCCTTGGATATGATCATTTTATTTTCATTGAAATCAAGACTTTTATTCTAATTATAATATATATAAATCAGTTAAATTGAATATATTGATATATACTTTTTATTTAGACTATTGTTATTCCTTCCATTAGGTTTTGTTTCAGAATCTTTTTAGTAAATCACCCTAATATTTCAACTAGATATATAAATTTTTCAGTATTATTATATATTGTAATGAGAACATAATTGTGATTATTTTTGTCAAAAATTTTTATAATTAAATAATTCAAAATTATGGTTATTATCATAATTGATTGTATTTCAACTCTATATATATAAATTTGAAAAGCTTTGTTTCAAATTATTTGAATAAAGAAAATCTGAAAAAAATATAATGATTACCTAAGTCAAAAATTCGTAATGAGTTATCCAGCTTATATGAAGTAACTGCACAGAGCATCTATCATCTTTTATTTTTAAACTAAGCTATAAAGGAAATCTATAATAAATATATATATGAGTGATTATGAAAATGATATGACTGATATTTTAACATGTGATATATTTCAAAAACACCCGTTCGTCTTGATTCGATAGCTAAGTCTATATTACCTCCCATTTATAGCGGATTTGTTGGTCCATAATCAAATGATGTGCTTTAGTCGCTTTTATTAGGATTTATCCAAATCCTATGTCACTCACTGAACGAATCATTTAAACCCAGAAATGACAAGGATAGAGAAAGAAATTTTTTCTGGATATTCTACTACAATATCTCTATAGTAAGTAAGCTTTAAAACATACATTCCCAATATGTTAAAGAGCAGGATCAAGAAATAATTTACTAAATCTTGTTATAAGTACTTTTCTAACAATGACCTTTATCTACAAAACTTATTTTAAAACATATCATATAGCCAAATTATCTTAATATTTTGTTATCTATTTATTATTTTTGAATTGAAATATATATCTATATGAACTATGATATTGAATCCTATAATTAAATAACTGATTCTGATATATAATATATAATTTTTGATGAATATTATTATTAAACACTTGATTGTTTATTATAATATATTTTAATTAAATTAAAAATTCGTTTATAAATATGTAACAATTTTCTTAAAATCAATTTAATAATGAATTGATAAATAAATGTGAAAATCTTTATTTAATATAAATATTTCATTATTTTATAATTATATAATTATATTACTATCTTGTTTATTACATACTACTTGTTAATTATATTATTATATTAATTATAAATTTAAATAAAATAATTAAACATTATAACCAGGTTGTTAGATTTAAAAAATATTTTTAATTAATCCTATTTAAAAAGAAAAGAATATAGATACTTTTTATCTATAATATTATTATAATGATATGGAAATTTAAATGATAATTATACCCAAGATATTATATATGAATAATATAATCTTTAAATAATCTGATTCCTTATATGATTTATATTTATATTATGAAAATTAACTTTTAACCAATATTTTTAAATTGAATAATTTAGTTAATATTCTAATTCATATTTTTTTATTATATAAAAAAACTAAAATCTAAAAATATAGGTTATATATTTATTTTTTTTCAAATTATAATGATTTAGGAAAATTATAATATAGGTATAGCAGAAAAAATATATAGTGGAGAGAAGATCTTTAATGATTGATTAAATTTAGTTATTTAATAATAATTTTATTAAAGATCTAATATGATAATTATATATAAATAATAATGATAATAATAAAATTTTGATACAAATAATCTCACTAATAATGAAATAATAATAATTAATAATAACTATAGAATATAACTAGAATTTAGGGAAAAAAGGATAAACTTTGGTTTTTAATTCAATAATTGGTATTAATACAAAGTGCTGATATATATTGGATTTCTGTATTAGTTATAATATAAAATTCATTATTGATTAAGTAATAAAATAAATAATAAAAAATATATGAAATTGGTGATCTAATTTTTACCAAAAGTATTCAATTGCTATGAAAATAATGATTTTAAATATTTAATTATATATAAAGAGTAATATGAGAAATAATAAATCATGGTATATAAAATACAATCTAGACTAACATAAAATACTATTATTCATATATATAAAAAATATAACTTTTCACAATTATTCCCTAAAATATGCATCCTTTTTAATTAATTAATAAGATCTCTTTAAATTAAAATTATCTTATTTAACTTACTTATATAGTTCTAATATTCAAATAATAATTTATTTCATGATAAATATTATAATAAATGATTTTAACTTTAACTATTATTTAAATTATCTTATATCATATATATTTAATTATAATATATAAGTATAGTAACAATTAAACTAAAATAATATAGAGGAAGACTTAATATAAAATTAATATGGCATAAAATATGGCAGGGTAATATAAAATATAGTTTGAAAATATTATCAAAGTTTAATTAAGCTTTAAACTGGGATAAGTCATTAATATATTAAGACTTATATTAGGCAATATTAATATATTATGATATTAATAAAATATAGTTTCAACCTTAAAAGTAATATAAAAGATAAAAATAATAAGAATTACAAAAAGAAAGAAAAACTTAATTTATTAAATATTTTAATATTATTTATATAATTAATTTGATTATATAAACTATAGTTAATTAAATTATATAAAAATTTATAAAAGTTTAAAGAATTAATTCTTTTATATTTTTTTAATAAGTTTTTTAATAAAAACATACTCTTTAGATTTTTAAAGATAAATATAATAAGTTAAAATATTCTTAAGATTATCTAAAGATTCTTATATAGCTTTTTAAATAAAATAACTTATTTATTTTATATCAAAATAAACCTTATTCCTAATAAATTTAAATATAATTATATAATCAATATAGTATTTTTTCTTTATTATAATTAATAATTAAATATTGTTTTAAAGGTTTTAATAAATTAAGAAATATATTAAAATCTTTAAAGTTTGATTTTAGATATATGAAAAGTAAAGTTAATCCTTAAAATTAAAAATAATTCTAAAATAATATTTTTAAAATTTAAACTAATAGATTATACTTTATTAGGATTATAATAAAATAGTAAGTATTTTAGATTTAAGTTAAATTTAAGTAAAATAAGTTTAAAAGTAGATTATTTTAAATATATAAACATATTAGTTTTATATTTAAAAAAATTTTTAAATAGTTTTAAGTATTGTTATTTTATAATTTTTTAATTTTATTTCAAGTCAAACTTAATAAAGAAATTAATATATTTTTATTAAATGAGAATTTAATAACATTTCAAGATAAGTTTATTTAAAGTTTTAAAATAATTGTTAAGTTAAAATATTAGTTATAATTAAAGAAATAAAAGTTAAAACTTATTGATTTATTAATAAAAATATTGAATAAATATTAAAGTTAATGGATATAAGTATCTTAATTTAAGCGATTAGTATCAAAATAAGTTTTAATTACTTGCTTTATGATTTTAATAATTTTTTCAATAAGTTTATTAGATTAGTAATAATTAATAATAAATATAGCTAAGTTAATCTTAAAGGAAAAAGATAATAACTTTTAAAATTAAGAGTTGAATTATATATTTCTATTAGATATAATAGTTTAAAAAATTTTAAAATAAATAAAAATATTAAAAAATAATAATTATGTAATATCTTTAACTATAGAAGTTTTGAAACAAAGAATAAAATAAATATATTTA
>JNEM01009061.1:0-10456 GCA_000697335.1 Conidiobolus incongruus B7586
ACCCGGTGAAAGGGATTACCCCAAAGAAATTTTCTCAATAGTTGTCGAACTGAAAAACCTCATCACTAGCCACGATTTCAACTATGTTACTAGAGAAAATCTTGAAAATTTAAGACTGGTCTTCGAGAAGTTGATCATGACAAAAGAGGCTTTGGATCATCCTACAGAGGCTCCCAAATACTTCCTCCCTCCAACTCTGACCGGCAATAAGGTAGAAGATGAGAAGCTCATGTTCGAATCACTTAGAGATGTGACTCTGTTCAACAAGCAACAGGCTGTTGAATTCATTAACTTTTACCTTAAGGTGCATTATGCTGACTCTAATGGAAACTTCCTCCCTAGTATCGCCAAACTTGTAAATGACTTATTATCCATGATCAGTGTACCTAGTTTCGATTTAGCTGATACTAATGGAGCTAAAATGATCAGATTGTATTTGACTAAGATCGAGCAAGAGCTCAAGAGGATTCAAGACCAGAAAGCTAATCGACCTGGTTACAAAGAGCCCGAGCTTTCTGATAATCGACAGATCAATATGCAGCTCGTGATTGCCAGTTTCAAAACGGTCACCCCAGATACAAAGATAAAGGCGGTGAACTTTGTTAACAAATATTTAACGGTGGTATATGGTGAACCCAACGGTTATTTCGATTTGGATCTCATCAAATATGTAAATGATGTGTTCGCTGTGGTTTCAGACCCTAACTTCGAATTCAATAAAGATTCAGATGTCCTTCGATTCCAAAAGCTCCTGCTCAAATTGGATGCCGAGTATGACAGAGTAAAAGCGCCAACGCCCAAGGATCCCGATTTCGTCGCTCCTCAGCTTTCAGGAACTAAATACATCGATGTAGTGAGATTAATGAATTCATTCCACACGATTACTCCTAACAACAAGCACCAAGCTCTTAACTTCCTCCTCAAATACCTCAGAATGTACTATGGAGATAGGAATGGCACGTTCGAATCCACTGAAATAACTGACCTCGTCAAGCTGCTCTTCGAAAAGGTCACCCCAGATTCTTTCGACTTTTCCAACGTTGAGCACGTTGTTATCATTCAGAATATCTTACACGATTTGGATGTTGCAATAGATAAGATCAGACAACATAAGGAGGATATTCCATTCCAGAATCCTGGTTTCTCAGATAATCAGCCTTATGATGCCCAAAAGATGATCATTGCGCTCCGAAAATTCTCCCCAGAGTACAAGGACGAAGCCATCAAATATTTGATTCAATTCCTCGAGCGATACTACAAGCTTGATGGCAAATGGAATGATGAGATGTACAACATTGCCAATCAGCTCATCTACATGGTCACTGCTTCGTCTTTCGACTTTGGGGCACCCGACACTGCCGATAGGATCCAGAACTATTTACTGCAATTAGATATTTTGAAGAAGAAATTGAAGAACAAGCCTGTCAAGCCAGCCGAATATGTAGCACCCAGATTTGAAGGCGACTTGGATAAAGATATCAATTCGCTCCTTGAATCATTTAACTTTGTGAACTACTACAATCGCCCAGATGCAATCAAGCATGTCATCAAATTCCTGAAAGAACATTTCTCGAAAAAGGGAAGGTTCGACATTAAACTGTACGAATTGGTCAATCGTATTGTTAACAAGGTCACCAATCCATCATTTGATTTCCAGATGTCATCCAACCAATACGAAATTCGCGGTATCTTAGACGAAATGAAAAAGATCAAGCAAGAGCTGGATAATCCAATTGACAAAGGACCCAAGTACATTGCTCCTCCCCTTGGTGATAATGCGGCCGAGGATCGCCAGAACCTGTTCGCCTCATTCAAGTTAGTAACTCCAGAACTTAAACGCTCTGCAGTACGTGCAACCTTAGCATATTTGGAACACCACTACGCTGACAAGGGTAAGAATTTCAAACCTAAGAAGATTGAGGAATATGTAACGCAAATCATTAACACAATGAATTCGGAAAGCTTCCAGTTTCAGAGTCAACAGGATATTGATACAATTGCTACGATGATGAATAATCTGGAAGCTGAATGGAAGTTGTACCATACTCGACCGCAAGAGGATAATTACATTCGACCCAGCTGGACAATGGACCGTAACGGCGATCTCAAAGCTCTGATGGTATCTTTTGACGGGCATACTAACGCCAGTAAATTAACTATTATCCAAGCATTGGTCGATTTCTTCACCCTGTACTACAGGAACGCTGACCAAACATTTGATGCTGAAGTGTTGAAACAAATTAATCAAATTGGGGATTTCGTTAGGAATTCCAAATTCGATTTTGAAAACCCGGGAAATGTTGAAGAACTCAAAGAGCTATTGAAGTATCTCAACAATTATTATGAGGAATTGATCAAGGAACACCAAAATCAAGTTCCAGCTGTGGTTACACCCACCTGGGTTCAAAATAAGGCTCTCGACACTCAGAGTTTGTTGAATTACATTCGCGACGCTGCACTCGCATCGGTGGATCACCTCACCATTGTTAATGTTATTTATAACTTCCTTAAAGCGTACTATGCAGGTCCAGATGGCAAAATCCAATCCAATTATTCAAATAAGGTGAACGAGTTAATCATGTATACAACACCGAAATCCTTTGACTTCACCAATCCATCCAACATTAGCAGAATTAGCAAATCCCTTGAACAGTTGGATATCCTCCAGAAATCGTTGACTACTGAATCGCCATCACTAAAATATAAAGAGCCACCCATTACCAACGACAAGGAGAAGGATAAAAAGGCGATGTTCATGACCTGGTTAAGTGTCAACAATAAGAATAAGAACGAAGCAGTCAAATTTCTGATGAAGTATCTCAAGCATTACTACACCGAAAAAGATCCAGTGGCAAACAGCGTTTTGAACGAAATTATCGAAAAAATTTATAAGCTGACCGTACATCCAACATTCAGCTTTATCAACAAGGCAGATCGCAAGGAGCTCGACGAATTGTTCAAAGAGTTGGACGAAGCGCAAAAGAAATTGCGCGAGCCCGCGGTGGCACCATTCGTCGAACCTGTTCTGACCGGCAACAGACAAACGGATCAAGCAACTTTCCTCGATTCGTTGCAATATGTATCTCCAGCCAATTTGAACGCAATCATCGACTTCATCTTTAAATTCGTGGATTTGGACTACAAGAATTTAGATGAGGAATTAAGTTCTGAGTTAAACGATCTCCAATTCCAACTCATTAACTTGATTATGGATCCAAAATTCAATGGCAAAGATCTGAAATGGAGGACTGAAATTGAGTTGATTTTGATGGATATGGACACGAAATTTGAAGAACAGCAGCAGACTTCTAATGCTTATAATCAGTATTACAACACATATCCCCAATCCAACGGTTATTCAGGATGGGGCTATTAATAGTGGATGATTTTATTCACTTATCTAATTCAAGTTTCATTTATCACTATATTAATTATCAATAAACATATAAATTTTATTAACATTGGGATTAGTATAAAGTTTAATAAATTTATTTAAATTATTGAAAATAGATTAAATAATTAAAATAATGAATTTTTTGGTCATCTTTTTGATTGTTCGGATATTTTAAAAACAATTGAACTTTGAATAGTGGCTCATTCAATGAGTCGAATATATAATTCAAATAAGAAATATGACAAATACAAATTAGTATCTCAGCCACGTTTCCCAAGGCAATAGCTTGTTCATGCCTTCCCAGTGGTATCGCATGAGTTCCTTTTGACTCTTTGTAGTTTCCTTATCAATAACGGGAGGATCATCCGCCCTCAAGATGTATTTGGACTCGAGTGACAGTGCGTTTAAATCAACTTCGAACCTTTCGAAGCGTTCAAGGATGTAAGCAAGACCTTGGTTCACGTTGAAAACTTCCTCCGTGACAGGCGCAAAATGGATAGGTGAGTGACTTGCAAAAAAAACTAGATTTTGCACTTTGACCTCTTTGTCATTGTGATCATAAGGTTCTCTGAAGCATCTGACGTATGGAAAAACCGATTTGAGCGTTGCTGCAACTTTTTGGTAGGGTGTATCGTAAGGTGACTGTAAACCAGAGACGAGGTTAAGCGCAACGACACCATTAGTTTCTAGCAAAGAGCTAACTTTTTCAAGAGCTTCCTTGGTGAATAAATAGTCGCCATCAACTCCGGCACCATTGAAGACATCATGCATGATAAACTGGTATGGGGGTGTTAATAGCGAAGGTTCTTGAGTTAAGGGAACCTTGGCATCGATTAAATGAGCTTTAGCAGGAGATGACAAATAGAAGTATTCCCTTGCATACTTATACACAATTGGGTCAAGTTCGATCACTTCTACATTGTAGTTCAAGTCAATAAGTGGCTGAGCTGATGAGCCAATTCCTAACCCACTAGATGGAAATGGAAAACAGATTGATTAATATACAAATTACATAAAAGGTGAACAAGTTGCAACTTACATCATTAAAACCTTGCTTCTATAATTCATGTCTTTTCTTTTTACCAAATGAATAGCTACGGTTAATATTAGTGCCAAATCTTTGATAAGGTAAGGTAAATTTACCATCCATCACATAAAAATTGTGGAATATACTTTCGTTGTACTGGGTATATATTCCCCCTAAAAGACAATGGCCACTTCTTAATACTCTAATCTCCCGTTCTTCCTCTTCAAGGACGCTGATCCATCCAGTGATACTTTCCTCCCTGGCAAGTACACGATAGCCTGGGAGATTGTTATGTCTTTGACTCACATTATTGTTGCAACCTGGATGATACAGTAAAGTGAGCACGGCAATAGTTGCAATTAGGACCGGAGCAGCAAGTTTCGTCCTAAGCTTCATCTTGTTGACTGGGAAGAAGATCCATCTACCAATGGCAACGTAAATTGCGAGTGATAAAGAGCCAATAATCAGAATAAGAGCGGATTGATTTGCAAAAGGAAAGTGAGTAAACCAATTCAAACTACCGCCTAATGCGCTTACGAGTAAACTACCATGGAATGCAAACAAACTGAGGCCATGAATCCATGTGTCAACACTCAAAAACAATTTTAAAGAATCGTGGAGCAAAGTGGCATTAGCCCAACTCATTAAAAACACTGGACTGTATGTGGATAACGCGTAAATAACGTGTGGCGGCCATTGGGGACCATAAGGCTCTGCAAATTTTGTAACTATCGATGCATAAGTGGGTGCGAGTGCTGCACTCAAAGAAGCTAACGAAAGTAATGACGGAATGCGGTGAGGCAGAGGGCGTCTAAAAAATGGGGAAAGACCAACAGTCACACCCATTACAATTGCTGTAGTCAGAAATTGGAGTGTGTACTGGTTCTTAAAATATGATCCATACAGCGGATCTGCAAGACCTAGTCCACCGTAATAACTCACGACGGAAGCGAAGGCTGTAATAGGAGGAAGTGTCAGAGTCAAAATTAAAAGCTGAGTAAAAGCGAAATTATCATCTTCCAAATCTTCAGACACGAATTTATCATCTTCGGTATTGGTTAATTCTGTAGGATTTTCTTTTTGTTTGGAGGGTGTTAAACTCTCAGACATAAGATCGATTCAAATTTAATAAAATTAAAATAATATGAACTTGATATAAAACAAAGGGATTATTAAACAATAATTTTATAATGCTATTTTTGTAATGTATTTTAAAAATTATTTATTGAATAAATTTGAATGAATGACGTTTTTTTAATTTTAAAGGATATTCAATGTTATGAATTAGACCAATCATGAATTTATAATCTTCTTTTTAATTATGGGAATTTAAGATTGTTATTTTTATTTTGACTTGTGAATTTTTGTGAAAAATTCGAAATAATTGAGACCAAAAATCAATCAAATTTTTTAATATAAAATTTCATTCTGTGTACATATCGAGATTCTATTTTACAATTATTTTATTTTATAATCTGAAGCGTAAATTGTTAATATTACTTTTAACATATTATCATAAAACATTAAAGTTGATCTCAATATTTACAAAATATTTTAATAATTTTACCTCAAATATAAATAATTTCATATAAAAGAGACTAATATTTCAATATATATAGCTCATATTGAATAGCATTATTTGATAAACATGATAGTTTTAATCCATGTTCATTAAGTTCTTAATAAATTCAATTAAATCTAAATATATAATCATATCAAGTTAATTTTATATATTGTTTAATCAGGTTCATAGATTTCAAATGAGTGACAATTCAAATAAAATTCTTTTAATCTCATTTTTTTGTTCAGACAAAAATTGGATTGATATCATTAATTTATAACGTTGAATATAATCTTATGACCCGATAAAATATTTTGGAATTTATACTTGATAAATATATTTTATTTCAATGCATATTTGTAAAGATGTATTCATTATGATAATATATTATGAAGGTACTAATCCAGTATTCTTAAAATAATTATAATTATTTTCAATTTTCACGTTGTTAATAAAATCACATATTTCGATATTGAGTATGACATATGTTGAAAATAAAAATTGATATTATACAGTAAATCATATATATACTTTAATCAATATATAAATAAATTGATTTATAACAGGATTTATTAGAGTTACATTATCCAAATATAATAAAGTCAATTACATCAAAAGTGAAGCAGTTATTCAAAAATGTAACTAAAATGCATAGCCTTGCAAGTACAAAATATTTCATTCAATTCATAGCTAAGATAATATTTTATCTTTGTGCATTTTTATTACCTCATTGGGATTTTATTTCCATAAAAATAAAATTTTTCAAATATCTTTCAAATTAAGAAAACACTTTAAAAATATAATTTTATGGATTGTTGAAGACAATCAATTAATAAATATATATATCAAAGCAATCAATCCATTTATTCCAATAGCATTATACTGTTTTGTTTCAGTTTGTAGAATTAGTCTACCCAGTAAATTCAGCCCCACTTGAAAAATTCAAAAAATTCAAAACAAAATCCAATCAAATTTTGAATTTTGAAACCAAAAGTTTTAAATAATAAACAATGGTTTATTAACATATTATTTATCAATTTAAATTGTAAATATGAATAATACATTTTTTGTCCACTACATCATAATCCAAATTTAATATTAATTATTTTTATTAAAAAAATAAATATTTCATCGCAAACTTTGTGTATCAACATTGTTTAATAATCTATTGTAATATTAAAGTTTAAAATGATATAATAAATCAAAAGTATAAAAACATTTTCTAATCTTTATATTGTATTATATATAAATTTTATATTTGAAAACCAAAAAAATTAATAATATAATTGATACACTTAACAGTATATGAATAGCATTTATAATATCATAAAAAACCACTTTACATTTTATTTAATACCCCTTATGCTCTTTTTAAACATAATTATAAACAATAATTTTAAATATTATTATATATATTAATGTTATTATTTTTATCTAATAAAATCATAAGTATAATAGTAATGAAACCAATATAGTGTAAAGGAAGATTTAATAAAAAAGTAGTGTGGCTAGTAACATGGTACCAATAATATGGCAGGATGATTTAAATGTAAACAAAGTTTAATTAAGGTTCGTAAACAAATGAGTCAATGCTGATATATTAGGATTTATATTAGGTAGTGCTAATATATTATAATACTGATAGAATATAGTCTTAACCTTAAAAATAGTATAAAAGATAAAAAATAGTAAGAATTCAAAGGCAAAAGAAGAATTTAGTTTATTAAATAATATAATACCAATTATATAATTGATTTAGTTTTAAAAGAATAAATTAATTATATAATTTATAATTAAATGAATTATATAGAAATATAGATGAATTTTGAGAACTAATCTTTTAATAAAAATATTTATTCATTTTTAATAAATCATTGATCTTTAACTTACCATCCAGTATTATATTATTTAGATAAAGTGTATTTGTTCTGATTTTTATATTGATGTTTATATCTTCTCCTAATATTTCTTTGAATAGTAGAACTAATATATCTCTGTATATTTGATAATTGATTTTTAAATTATTTTGAATTTTTAGAGTCATGCTTATATTTATCATTAATTACACTTTCAACTCTAATACCTGGTATGGTTATATTTGTTCCTATATCACTTACTTGCCATTAATTGGTTTTAAATAATAAATTTGTTGATAAACTTATAGATGTTTTAAACTTCTCATTTGCTATATTATTACTTGGTATTTTCTCTATACATTTATTTTTGTTCAAATTTGGTATTGGCAAACTATGGATGCTACTAGTTTATATATGATTTTGACTATCATTTAAAATATTATTACATTAGTTTAAATAATATTGAAAAACAATATTAACACCAAGGTTAAAGTTAGTTGATATTATATTATCATTTTGAATACTTAATTTATCATTTATATTATTAAATTATCTTGTAAATTAATCCTTATGATTATTTAGATTTTGTTTAAAGAGTATTTAATTTCCATTTATAAAATTAAATAATATATGATCTATATCTATATATATTTCAAAATTTTTAAATTTAGTTTGTTTATTATTATCTGATATTAAATTAATTTCATTATTATATATTGAGTATAGTTTTATATTTAAATCTTGAGTTAATAGTATATCTTCCTTATCATTAATCTTTTCATATGATTTTTTAGTTCTAATATATCCCTAACCAAATAATATTCTCTTTAATTATTATTATGATTTTGTATTTTTGATATCCTTTAATTGAATATCATTTTTTATTTGTTTTAAATAAGTAATTAATAAATATATTAATTAATAATTAAAAATAAAATATAAAATATACCTGTAGATAATTTATTCAATTCATTTAAAAATTTATAATCAATTTTAATATTATTATTATTATCATTTATTTTAGATTTATCAATATCAAAGTCTTCAGGTTCTTTTCTTCCTTTATGATATTTATTACCATCTTTAAGTTTGATCATATGGTTCATATATTGCTTTGCTTATTAAATCTATTTTTTAATTTTTTTATAAAATATTATCTTATATATTTTTCCAAGCAGTTTTAAATTAAGGTTTAGTTATATTTTTTGATAATTTTTTCATTTTCTTTTTAATATATACCTATGCAAACTTAGCAAGATTGAGATTAGGACTGTTTGGACATTATTTAAGTACTTGAATATTATCGTTTTTTAGTAATTCTTTAATAAATGGATAGATATGGAGTTTTGTATTATCATTCATTATTATAATATTTGGTTGCTTTTTTTCACAACTTTTAACAAAAGGAATAAATAATAGAGCTATTATTTTTGAATAATATCTATATTAATTTATTTTACCACTTTTGGCCTTATAAACTAATTTTCTTATAACTTCACCCTAATTCTATTCTAAAGATTTATAACTATTTATAATATTATTTTCATTTAAATATAATGATTATTCCCATAACTGTCTTATTTTTGGTTCATATTAAGTATTAATTTCTATAAGATCTATTTTTGCTTTTTTTTTCTTTACTATTGTTTTATATTCCCAAAAATAACATGGACCTTTTTTATAATAATTAATGACACCTTAAAAGAGCAAATACTATTTTTTTTGAATTTTTATTCCATATAATATTTATGATACTTTTTATAAGCTTTTTACCAAACTAATTCACCTATAGTATAATAATTCATTATTATAGATATTTCATCAAACTAGTATATATTTTTCCAAAAATCTTTATTTTTTTGAATATATTTTAAATATATTTTAAATATCATTGTAGTTTTTGTTTTCTCATATAAAGAGTTAAACCAGGTTCTTATATTTGTTTCTGTCTAAAATACCTTGCTTTATTTAAAACTTTTTATATTGATTCCTTGCTAATATATATACTAAATAATTTATTTCATCTGCTATATCTTTATAGCTTTTTCTTTTTCCTTGCTAACTTCCAATAATGATGTCAATAATTTTTTTTTACTTTAGGGGTGATTTTCTTTAATCTTCCTTCTTTTGGTAAATCTAATAAATACTTATCTTCTATATTTATTGGTTGTTCATATAGATCAAAACCTCTACTAATAGTTTTAAAATATAATTGATTAACAGTCCTTTTATTTATTCCAAACTTTTTATAAATTAAATGAGTTGGCTTTTCTAATAATTTTGCAATAATAATTCCTGTTTTTTTTTGCAAGACAAATATTTGAAAATTTAGGTATTGTTAATATATAATTAAATTTAATATATTGGAATATAATTTGAAATTCAATTATTATATAGTATATATATATATATAATCATTGATATTTTTGATCATTGAAATAATTATTTATAAATTTAAAAATATTATTTTTATTTTTAAATATTAATATATTCTTTTATATTTATCTATTATTGGATATATTTATTTATTTTATATTATTATATTATTTATATATAAAGTATTTATTATTATATTTTGATAATATTTAAAAAATAATATATATATTTATTTAATATAA
>JNEM01009062.1:0-14442 GCA_000697335.1 Conidiobolus incongruus B7586
TAAATTAATAATATATTGTATTATTTTGTTTTTAATAAATATTTTGTATATTATAAAATTATTATTTGATTTTTATATTAATTTTACTCCAAGTTATATATTGTATAATATAAAAGGTAATTGTATTGAAGTTATAACAGTTAACTATTTTCATATTTGTTAAAATTATAAAATATTATTCATAATATGATTTGATTTATTTTAATATTTTTATATATAAATTTTTTAAATTTAAATTTTATTATTTTTAATTAATATATTTGAGCATAATATTGAATATTGATTTTATAATAAATATATCAATTAATAATAGATATCAATATTATATGATATTAGTCATTGTTTTAAATATATTAATTTTATCTCAGATGTATTTATATATAAAATAAAAATTACTAATGAAAAAATTAATAATTTGCAAAATTATCAATAACTGAATTTTAACTTATCATCTATTACCAATTTCAAGGAATCAGATGAATGATTGGGTAATTTAATCAACCCTGAGTTTTATTATAAATATCAATTTAACTACATTTCAAATTATTTTATTTGTAAAATTTAGAATAAAATAAAAAATATTATTTCCCAAATATTCATTACTTTATTTTAATTAAAATCAATTAATTATATATATATATTATATTTGATTTTATACCGCATTGATTAACATAAATAATGCTATAAAAATATATATTCTTCAGGAGTCTCAAATATATAGGTAATATCAGATTTTTACAAATGCATTAAATTTTATTCGCAAAGTTAAAAATTCTTAGACAAGATTTATAAAATAACATTTGTTTATTTTATCTTTTTGTTTATTTACATTTCCTTTTTTGTATTTGCATTGTGAAACTGGGGCAAAACTTTCTGGGTAGACTGAGTACATCGAAAAAATAATTTATACGTCGCAAATACAAAATAATTAACCAAACAAAAATTCAATCAATACCTCATAAATTATACAAGTGATATTGAAATATACTTATTATGATCAATTTTCACACATATTAATGATGCATAAATTAAACCCTTCTTAATATTTATTTATTTATAACATATGATTATTTTATCTACTCATAGCAATATTTTGCTTTTTAAAAATTGCTAAAATATTTTGATTATTTTTTTAATTTTTGAATTTATCAATGTTCAAATTTTCTATTCAAATTTTTTTTAATTTAAATAAGGTATTATATTTATTAAAAATTTATATATTTTTATATTGTATTATTTTTCTTTCTATATCCTAATATTTTATTCATTGTATAAATTATATTATAATTTTTAGGAGAAATTTAAGAATTTGCAATCCGAAAGTTAGGAAAAAGACCATATATTAATAAAACATATTTTGGTATATAATTCAGTAGTTTTGATCATACCACTATAGTAAATATATATTTTTAGATACTATTTTAAAAAATCATTACCTTATGAATATAATATAATGATGATATAAAAATATCAATATTTATTTTTGCCATCAATATATAGAGTTCCAGTAAAAATAAAAATGGTTATATGTTTTAAAATAGTGATGCTTCAGTGAAATGTAATAATAATATAAAATATTGAAAATTTAATAATATAAATATTAAAATAAATATCATTTCCAATTTCATAAAATTTAATATCATTTTCAAATTATCAAACTTTCTTTATATCACTCTGGCATAAAAATCAATATATTAGAATTAATCTCAATAATATATTGAAAGTTATAATATTTACTATGTCAATCAAAATCTTATTAATCTATACATGTTATTAAATTATAAACTCCATATCATGCCTGAATTCATTAATTCAACCTTAGCTTTAATATTATATTATCATTTAATATTTCAGATTTTAGAATCAATCCTTGAATATCTTATTAAAATCATAAAAATTGTATTTTAAATAATATTTAGATTAATAAAATAGGATAACTATTTTTTTTTAATTTTAAAGTCTAATTTCTATAACATTTAGTGATTTTATATTATAATATATTTTTATTCTTTATATTCTAATCAAATAATCATTCAAATTACCAAATTTGGTAAACTTCTAGAACTTATATATCCCAAATTCTCAGCTCTCTGAAAGAAGAGGATTTGGCGTAAAATCTATAAAATCAACCAATTTGCCAAGTAAATTACGTCAAATATGGGATCTACTTAATATCATTCTCCTAACTACAATTATAAGAAGGGATTACTAATTGGTAATTGGCTGGAATTGAATATAAATGGATTATAATTATTAATTTAGAGATTAATCTCTTTTTCTTTTGACAACAGTTTAAATAATATATTTCAAATAACAATATGCCTGTAAGTATACTTTGGATAATTTATTCATATTCAATTTAATAAGAATCCTTCTTAGTCTTATAAATATAATGTTACTATGACCTGTTCAGGATGCTCTAACGCAGTGAATAAGGCCTTATCCAGAGTTGAAGGTATATTCATCGCCATCTGATTTAATAACAAAGATGTTTATTCTAATCTTTACTATTAGGTCTCAATAAAGTCGACATCAGTTTAGAAAATCAAACCGTTGTTGTTGATACTGACTCCGTTCCCGAGGAGACCATCTTTAACGCCATTGAAAAGACTGGCAAGGCTGTCACTAGAGCTTAAACCTCTTCATTATTCGAACATTGTTCTATTATGAAATAAAGAATATTGTCAGCATTCTACATTCATTTTAACTATTTTTAATGAATATCCACTAAATATAGATTCAGTTTATTTATAGCTATAATAATTATATATTCTATAATTGTCAAACTTCAAATCTAGGAGTGATTTTGAATATCAATATACACTCATAATTATGAACTAATACTTTATCAAAATGATCATTTGACAACTCAAACTAAATCCTAGTCTATCAAAATAAGCACAAAAAAGGCAATGAAACCTTGTCATATGTCCTCCAATTCCACCCAAGTCTTCTGATCAAGACTATTATATTATTTTAGACTGACCACTTGACCACCTTAAATATAAAATCAATTCAGTTAATATCACGGAGTAAAGTCATAAGACTTTCAAACTGATTGCATACTGATACAACCCACAATTAACAGCAATCATTTAATTTATTGATTTAATTATTAAATTAAATAGTACTTGAAATTAAAAAATCAATAATTCCCAACTTTTGAAGAGTTTTAATAAACTATAAATACTCTATTTAATTAAAATTTATTTATTTAAAAATTAAAAATTTTTATATTTATTTTATTAATCAAAAATCGACTCGTTATAATTAATACTAACAAATAATTAAAAATAATTAATCTGCTATGACTATTAAAATTAGTGATATAACAAAGGTTTGCAAACTGATTCAACCCAGATGCTTCCACTCAGCAACGAGGTTGAGTGGCTTACATCCAAGTCTATGCATATCGAAACACGAGTGCAAGGACTGGGAACTCAAATTAAATAACAATTTGCCTAACATTAAAAAATTTCCGATTGAGAAGGAACGTTGTAAAGGGGAAGCTGGTGTGATGATGATTATTGCAGATTATCAAAACCGACCCTCTGTTCTATTTACCCTAAGGTCCTCAAGACTCAATTCGCATAAAGGTGAAGTCAGGTAACTTTTTGTAGATAATTAATTGATTGTGTGATTTTAAATAATCGTTTAGTTTTCCAGGTGGCAAAAAAGATCCCACTGACCGAAATGTTCTCGACTGCGCCCTGCGGGAAGTTGAGGAGGAGATCAATATCCCTAGGGAATGTCTGTCAGTACTCGGTCAACACAATTTGCTCCCCAACAAGACGGGCACCTTGGCAGTACATCCATTCGTTGCGGTGCTAAACTATCCCATCTACGATATCAGCCAAATCGAATACAACGAGAACGAAGTTGAAAAAGTATTCTTCACTCCACTAGATCACCTATTAAACCCCGAGAATCGCTACTGGCGCCAATTTCGAAATACGAAGATAAAAGCACCCGTCTTCAGGCCACAGGCAGATATTCCCCACGAGATCTGGGGGCTTACAGGCTTTATCCTATATAACTGCCTCAAAACTATGTATCCCAACCAATTTTAATATAGCTTATTACTAGTATTCACTTAATTTATTTAAATTTTATTTATTTGAATAAATTTATCATAACTAGTTTTCATTTTACTAATTATTTAATTGCATTACTAATCAATTTTGAATAAAAATAATGATTACTTTTGTAAAAATTTATTAATTAATAATATTATTAATAAAATGATATTAAATAATTAATTAATTAGTTAATTAATTTTAATCTAAAAAAATAATTAAAAAATAGTTATATTTAAATCTAAATTACTAGATATTTTTAACATTAATATTTTTGAGCTTTAAAATCCTCTTTTGTATCTGTAGATTTATAACCTAATCGAATAATAATGATAATAATAAATATATTGAATCATATATTAAACATATAAATAATATAATTTAAGTTAATGCCAATAGTTATAATATAATTATTTTTTACATTAAATTGAACTGATTCAAATATGGTTAATTTAAAATGAACACTTGAACTGAATCACTCTATGAACATAACAAACTCAAATATTCAAAAATTGAAATCAATGTTAATATATTAAGTTTCCTTTATGTAATTAATTCAAATTATATAATAATTTGGTATAAATCTTTGTAAAATGAATTAAATATGATATCTATTTTTTTCTAGTTCAAATATATATTTAAAAATTGACCTTTAAATTATAACTTGAATTAATGTTGAATTCATTGAATTTTAAACCTTTATAAAATTGATATTATATTTCATTTGGAATTTAATTTTGCGAAATATTTGAATATTTAAAAAAAATTATAATCACATTAATATATATATGACTTTTCATGAAGTATTAAACTAAAATTTGGTTTATATTGTATCTAATACCAATATTCATATTTGATAGATTAAAATTAAATTTTGAATATTAGATTATTAATAATAGTTATCAAAATAAAATCAAAATTAATAACCAATTGATTAAAAATTATAATATATTTATTACTTTAAACATATAATAATATAATTCATTTTAAAATTAAATAGTTTTTATAGATATTTATATTGAATAAAAAACTACAAATGCTTATAATAAAAGTGTATTGAAATGAATGTTTAATCATATTTACTTAATTGATTTTTGTAAATTATTAAAATATACAATTAATTCACTATATATTTTTATATTATATATACCAGCTATTGATGTGATCTCTTCATTACAAGAATCCAACAGAGATCAAATCCTTTCGAATTACAATATAATCTCCAAAAATTTCTTGTTTACCTGATAGATATTAAGCAATAAACAACTGATAACGTCATAATGATCACTCAAATTAAACCAAATGTCCAATCCTTGAACTTCTTTTCTATCAACAACTTTTGAAACTTAGCATCCAAATCGAATTGCTTAGTAGTGGTCATCGCCAACTCTTGCTTCCTATTTTGTTTAACATTTGGTAATGAACTATTCATATAATTAAGATCCTTAGAACTTGGCATTATCAAAAACCCAAATTGTAATATATGAACCCAAAAATAAAATAAAAGTTCAACAAATTTTTTTTCTTCAATTAAATATTAACTTTTATATAAAATTTGAATAAAATCAAATTTTTACAAGTGTCAAATATAAATTAAAAGTTTGTTAACAAAGAAAGTTTATTAATTTTTTTAAAAGAAATTTTAGAGCTTGATAAGAATTTAATTATTTTATAGTTAAAATATGGGTTTGAAATTAATGCAGGGATGAATCTAATTTTTATATTTTGAAATCAAAAGGTTGATTCATTAATGACTTCTTTCTAATGTACATTTCAATTGGTTTAAAATAATAAATTTCCGGTTTTGAAAATACCTTATTAAGTAATTCCAATAATTTCAAATTCCGTGTTCGAATTAATTCAAACTTAAAAATTATTTTAAACAATAATTTAATTTTATAATAAATAATTAATATTAATAATAATTTAAAATTTTATAAAATTAAAATTATATAAATAAAAATATTAAAATTTTTAAATTTTTTATATTTTATTTTATCAATTATATAATTTTAAGATTTAATAAAATTACATTATCCAAAAGAAAAATTCAATAATTTTTGATAGTAAATATAATTATATTTTGATTTGAACAGTTCCTAATACCTTTTTTTTATGATCAATAACACCCTTTAATAATATAAAGCTATAAAATATAATAATATTTGAAAGTTAAAATTCATTAGTATTTACAATTTATTCAAAAAATATGAATATATATTTTAATGTTCATGATTGGAATGAAGAATGGTAATTACAATAAATATTAATTGGTGGTTTGGTTAATGTCGGGGGTTTGCATGCAATATTAGTGATTTAGTGTTAATGCTCTAGAATAGTAAGCACTAAAATTCAAAATTTTGATAGATGGGTTAGAGACCAGTACTTCCGTATTCTTCATTCCACGATTCGTACTCTTTGAGCGATTCGGGTCCGACCGACTTTCGAATGATTTTCAAGGATTTATTGAAATCTTCCATGGTGATTGGTGGTATTGAGTCGACAGTTGCATTCAGGAATTCGCCTCCGTCTCCCAATTGACGGAGTGGTCCCATAGCTGCATCCCTGATAAGTGCACTGAGGTCAGAGCCGGAATAGCCTTCTGTAGCACTTACCAACTGGGAAATTTGGGACTCTGTAAGACTGTGGAGAGTGCCTTTAAGTGATTTGTTAATGAGTTGTTTGCGAGTTTCGGGGTCTGGAAGTGGAATATAAACACGTTTGACGAATCTACGTCTGGCAGCTTCGTCCAACTCTTGAGGGCGATTGGTAGCGCCCATAACGAGAACTCTTTTGGTCTCGGCTTGGGAGTTGACACCATCGAACTGGAGCAAGAATTCGGTTTTAAGACGTCTACTACCCTCGTGTTCAGTATCTGTCCTACCCTTCAAAATAGAGTCAATTTCATCAATGAATATAATACTTGGACTAAGTTCTTTAGCAAGCTGGAACAGTGTTTTGACCAACTTTTCACTTTCGCCCATAAATTTAGACATGAGGGAACTTGCTGAGATGGAAAAGAAAGTACATTTGGCTTCGAATGCTAAAGCTTTTGCCAATAATGTTTTACCAGTACCGGGGGGTCCAAAAAGTAAAATACCTCTAGGTGGTGTTCTTAGACCAGTATACAACTCTGGCTTAAGTGCTGGTAGTATTACAGTCTCTCTCAAAGTGGCCTTTACCTGTTCCAAACCCGATATGTCATCCCAATTCACCGTAGGCTTATCAATAAGCACGTCATTCAATATCAAATTAGCAAGCTTGGGGTCTAAATTCAACGAGTTAGCAGCTGCTTTGGGTCTTGAAGTGTTAGCACTGGGAGGTAAACTGTTTGATGACGTTTTTATGGGACTGCTAGTAGGAGCACTCTTTCTTTGGTAGCTTGCAATAGGGTTATAAGAAGGAGGATTTGAAACATGATTATTTTGTTTAAGTAAGTTAGGTGATTGCTGAAAACCTATTGTATCAATACTTTTATTAGAAATATCTTTGACTCTTTTTTCCAGTGTTGTCTTATGTTTAACCATTTTTTCATGTAAACATTTCGCCCTGGTCCTAATAAAAATATATTAATACAAGTTAATAAAAGAAGTAAACAAATGTATATTACCATTCGTTAGAAGAAAATTTCAAATTTAAAGCTTCGTTCAAATCCTTTAACCCCTTCAAATAATAGTCTAAAGCCAACAACTTATCATTCCTCTCTCTCTCCAATCCAGTTTTAATAAATTCGTAAGCTCTATCGTATAAATATTTTTGATTCTCTAACTGAGTCATATTATTATTTTTACTACTACCAGTATTATTATACCCATTAAACATCGATGGATGTAAATGACTAAATTTTATAATTTTAATTGGAATTTTATCACTTAAATTTTTTAATCCCATTGAAATCATTTTTAATCTTTTTTTGTTTTGATTATAAAATAAGTTAATTGGATTGGTTTAAATAAATTAGATTTTTTTTTTGAAATGGATTGAATTAAACAGTATTGAAAATAATAGTATTAAATACCAATAGAATTATATAAAACTAAAATAATCAAATTTAAAGAACCGTTTAAGTAGAGTATTCAAAACAAACAAGGAAAATATAATCTGCAATAAATCAAAACTTAGATTGAATTCGCACCCCTCGATCCAAGTGATCCATACTCCATTTATACTTAATTATTCATCCAATTTCTTGGTATTTAAATTTTTACCACACCTTCAAAATTCTTTTGAATATTTTTCTCAGCCTTTTTTTCATATTATTAAAATGATATAATTTTTCAAACCTTAAAGAATTATATTTCATATTTATTGGATATTTTATGATATATTAATATTCAATAATGATTAATATTGCTTAATAATTGATTTGTAGTTAATTTTAATAAATTTATTTGAGCGATTTATTTAGTAATAATATTACTTAAATCAAGGTTATGCATATCATATAAGCAATAAATTTTGATTAAACAATTACTTTTTTAGGATAATTCTATTAATCTTAATAGCTATTTTAACAATTAAATATATATTAAAAACCTCTTGATAGTTTATAAGATATAATATGATATTTATTAAGGAATATTTATCTCTTGTTTGAGGAATTATTAGCACTTATTAATGATGGAATAGATTTAAAATTACAAAATTTAGGGTTGAATTTCAGAATTTAGAAATTAGATAATTTTACCTTTAATATCAAATTAGTTTTATTAATTAAAATAACTTATATTATTTTAATCCAATATACAATAACTTGAAAAATATATATTGTTATTACTTTTATTAATATTAACATTATCGAGTTAATAAATATATTATAATATTCAAAAAAGTTTTGCAATTAATTTTTGAATTAATTGGAAATTCAAATTTTTATGGAATTTGTAACTATTATGAGAGTTTTATTTCAAAATATTCATAACAGTTCTATATAAAAAAGTTTTAAATTTGTATAATATAAGGGTATTAAAGGATATTATTGTTAAATTAGTAGTAAATTTTTTCAACTTGAATCTTCATTCTAATATTATCTTGTTTTAAGTATCATTATTTCATTTTAATACATCAACCTAATTTATTCCAAGTTTATCTAAATTATTATTATAAATTTCGAAAATTCTATAATTAATATAAACAATAGAAGCAAAATATATTCATATGAAAGATTATTATCCAGTAAATTGAAATAATAAACTGACAATTATGGCAAAATATACTAGTTAATTACAACTAAATTGGTAAAATAAGTCAAATTTGCACATTTTCATCCCATACAATATTGCTAGCAACGAAAGAATAAATCATCAGAATACATCAAAACTCAAGATCTTGTGACATTGAAACTCCAAAATTAATAAACTATTAATAAGCTTGGCACTTTACAATAAACAATAAATTAAACCAGATCTAGCCTTATGTAATTTCTCAATTGCTTGGTATTTTACGTTGATATTAATATTGATGAGATTTTTGGACCAATATCTATATGTCAAAGCGTTGTAATTTCTTGGCAATTTTTTTGAACTAAGAAAATCGTGAGTATTTTTAAAATTATTTAATATACATTATAGCTATAGCCTTTATATATTTTTAAGTTAATTATCAAAAATTCTATTATTAATATGTATGTAATAATAATAATTAGGATATATTATTAATTACAGCTTCCTCAACTAGGGGAACATTTTAAAAGCTATCAATTTAAATAAAACAATATTAACATTTTCATCAATTATAAAATTAATAAATGAATATTAAATTTAAAAATTGTTTAATTAAATAAATTTATTCAAGAAAAAATTATTTAATTCATATTTTATCATGATTTCTATTCAAATTTAGCGTTCAATTTCAATTTCAATACTTTGACATGTAAAATATGCGCTATTATTCAATGTCATTCATTTATAAATCATTGGATTTGAGTGCTAAATATAGTATCTGTACTCAAGTTTGATAGATTTAAATTATTAATTTATTATTGAAAGGATTTAAAATATTTTACCTTATCTCGAAAGTATTTGTCATTTTATATTAGGGCCTCTAAAATTAGCAAAAACAAATTATTTTGACGATAAGGTATATATTATCTAAGCAAAATATGATACTTCTATATCCATTACATTCAGTTTATAATTGAATAATATTTGCCAGTTTGGAAAGAAGGGATTAAATAATACTATTCACCCAAAATTTCCAACTAAGACGTGAAAAATATTCGGAATAACTTTAAAATTTCAATTTTGAGTTTTGCTGAAGTTTATTACATCATCAATATGTCATCCAAAAATTTGAAAATTGTTGAGAAATATCAATTGAATAAACCATCAGCAGTATATATTGATAATCGTATTTCGTTAGATTAATACATCAATTCCAATTATATACCTCTGACTAACTATTATTAACCAACATTTATCCAACAAAGAAAATTTTTTCATAAATGTCACCATAATTTCATATACATATTATCATTAATAATAAAATTTACATTTAAAAACTCGTAATTTTAATAAAATTATATTAAGTAATTTATTATTATAATTCAAATTAATTTAAAATATTACTTAAGGATATTGCCAAGAATCTTCAATTGATTAATATATTTATTTTTGAAAAAAAAAGATATCATTTTATCCTAAATACTATAATTAAATTCAGTTTAAAATTTTAAAATTTTTAAAAAATTATATTAAATTTAATAATATTTTGCTTATATAATAAATTAATTTAAATAGTGTACCATTCCAATAAATCTTTATCAATTAAACCTCATCATTACTTGGTGAATTGATCAGATTTTTATTTTCATAGGTTGAATAATTTGCAATGCAAAATTCAAATATGAACCATTATTAACAATTTATGAAATGAAATTTTAATACAGATAAAGCAGTCTCAGTAAATTATTTTGAATTGTTGACACTTTAGTTAGAAAATTAATAAAATGATTTAACCAACTATTAATTGTTATATATTAAATATATAAAAATATAATAATTTACATTCTAATGCTAAACTACTAATTTTTGTTAATCGAATTAATTTTACACTACGAATTATTAAGAGTGTAATTTTATTATAATAAATTATACAAAATAAGTAATATAAATGTGTATACCACAAAATAGAATAACAAATTGAATATATATATACTGTAATAATTATCAAAATTAAAATATAATATAATGGATATAATCAATATAATTGAATATTTGATAGTCGCAATATTGAATGAGAATTCTATTTTCTCATTCAACTTTTATTAAAAATTTTGTTTAAACCTGCCATGTCCCATGACATCGCAATCTCTTACCACTTATTAATTCTTACCATTATAATTTTTTAATTTCAGACTGCTTGAACACTTATTGAGTATTTATTGAATACAATATAATGATTATATATTCATAACTCAGTTAATATTTAAATAATTAATAAAATTAGGCAGAATAAACAATTTTTGTTCTTATAAACTAACTCGGATATCACTTATAATTACCAATTAGATTAATTTAATTTTTATAATACATTGGGAATTATAATCATTATTCTCTCATTTTATTAATAAACACTTGTTATTTTTTTAATTAATATTTTTAAAATTCTAAATTAATATTATTATTATTATTATTAATAAAAATTGAAATTATTAATTTTTATTAAATTAAAAATTATATTATATATAAAATAATTTTTTTAATTAATAATATTTAATTAAAAAAAATTTATATTATTTTTATAATAATATAATATAAATATCATTTTTTTATTATTATTAAAATATTAAATAAAAACTTTTGAAAAATTATAAAACTATATTATTAAATATTCAATATATAAGCCCAATAATGGCTTTATATAGTTAATCAATGAGATTTTCAAAAATAAAAGAATACACAAGTCAGATATTTTTTTAGATCAAAAATTATATTAATTTTTACATGTTTAAAATTGATAATATTTATATATATATATTAGATTTTATTAAGTCTAATACTTATATGTATTAATAAAAAAAAGTTATATCAAATATAAATTTAATTAATTATATTTTCCTAGTTTTGATAGTTATTAATTGAAGTATATTTTAAAAATTTATAGTCAATAATAATTAATATTATTCAATTGAGTTTTATCAAGATAATATTTATTTTATACATGTTTATGAATAATAATTTATTGCATTAATATACTCATATTTATGGTTGAATAAATGATGGTTATGGATATATCAAGGAATAAACATAAAATATTCATCTTAATAAAGATTTTTAAATTAAATTAGGTAAATTAATATTTGTATTAAAAGTTCAATTAACTAAAGATATTTAAATAATATAAATATTGCACACTTATAACTTTATTTCAATTGCGTAATATTTTCATTCTTATAATATATTTTTGATTACTATAACTATTTTAGATTTATATAATTTTAATATATAAATATCTTATTACTATCAAAATAAATATGTGTTTATAAAATGAAAATTACAGAATTATAATTTTAATTATAATTTGAATATTAAAAAAGATATTTTATATTCTAATAGGATATTAAGATTATATTATCAATATAATTTTGATTTTAATCAAAATTATCATAAGAATAAAATTTTCAAGTTAATAATCTAGTTTCTTCATGATAATTATATTTTACCATTTATTCCAATATTAAATATTATAATAAATTTCATTATAATTATTATTTTGGATTTATTTATTAATTTCAATTTATAAGATCAAATTATTTTTGTTAACACTAAAAATTCTTATTGGTTAGATAATATTATATTTTAAAATAATCTATATTGGAATCAACTTTTATATATTAAAGTTTATCATCAATTGGTAGATTAATCAAATAATTAATACTATATATATTAATGTATTGTAATGATATATGATAGTATGGTTAATTAAAAAAAAGATCATATTCTTAATTTATACTTCAATATATAATTAAGTTATCTATTTTAATTTAGTATATTAATTTGAATAAGTAATATAAAAAATATATTTTTTTTAAAATAAACATATCTAAAATTAATTTTATAATTTTTATATTAATTATATATTGATTATTAACTTAAAAGAAATAACATATATAATTTATGCAATATAAAATAATATATTAGTTTAGAAATTAAATAATGGTATAATTTTAAAATTAAAATTAAACAAATAAATTAATAAATAATATATAAAAATTAATGAATAATATAAAATTAATAGCCTCTTTTATTATTAATAACTCTTTTCTATATCTTTAGTAAGCTTCTAATACCTAAAAAATAATTCTTTTTATTAAAGACTGAAATTTAATATTTTATAAACCAATTTAATTTGTTTGCAGGAATTTTTTTTCTTGTAAGCTGTTTTTTTAATTATCTAAAACAATTATAATCACATAGGTTATAATCAAGTGAATATACTGGATATGGTAACTCCCTCTAATTTTTTTATATAAAAACTCTTTTATAGCTTTAACTTTATATATTTTATAATTATTATGCAAAATAATAGGTATCCTTAATTTATATTAAGAACACCATTTAAAAATTGTTTTATTTAAAAAAGTAATATATAATTTACTATTAGTTGATTTTCCTTAAGATATTAAATAAGAAAACTATATACCATTATAATCTATTATAATAATTAACATTTATTTATATTTAAAGTGCTTATTTATTGGAATTTATAGAGGGGATTAATTTAGCTTAACCTAACATCTTGTTTTATTTTTAAATAAAGGATTATATAAAGGAATTTAAGATTCATCAATTATAAGTATTTATTGTAAAAACCTTTATTTTTAGTTATACCTTAATAAGTTTAGTTTAGCTATAGCTACTCTAGTTTTCTTTTAAACTTCTGTTAAATTATAAGATATCTATTTTGTATTTTTATTAATTAATCTAAGTTTAAACTTAAGTAAATATAACATGCTTGTATAATTAATATTAAATTACTTTAATAGTTCTTTAACAGAAATAAAAAGATATTTCTTAATATATTTTTTTACTCTATTAGTAAGAAAAAAAGTAATAGTAGAAATTAATCTTTTAGATTTTGGTAAATTTTGAATAATGTCCCTTTTAGCTTTAAAATCACAAATCTAGCAATATATGGTAGTTTTAGATAAAACACCATCTCTATAAGCTATTTACAAGTTGTAGATGATTTTAGAGGGTTTATGATTAAGTTTTAAAGATATAAAAATAAAAGCCTTTTGATAATCACAATCTAGTTTAAGTATAATTAAATTTAAATATAAATTTTAAAATCAAAATATTTTAATAAAAAAAATTATTAAAATTAAATATATATATATAGTTTGAAAATATTTATTTTCCTATAA